>JARQSW010000852.1:97407-265533 GCA_030142375.1 Calameuta pallipes
CCCCCCCCCCCCCCCCCCCCCCCCCCCCCCCCCCCCCCCCCCCCCCCCCCCCCCCCCCCCCCCCCCCCCCCCCCCCTTTTATATAGTGGCTCGTCGGCACGGAGCCGCCTGACCGTAGAGTAATTATGGACCTGGAATCGCGGGTCGGGCTAACGAGAAAGAAGAGAGGGAGAGAGGGGGGGGGAGGGGAATAAAAAGGTCCCTTAAGGGCGTGAAAAAGGAAAGCTAAAGAGAGAGAGAGAGAGAGGAGAAAGTTTATCGACATGAGAAGGGATGAGTGAGAATAAAAAAAAAAAATAGGTCTTAGGTCTACGAGGCTATGGTACCAGAGCGGTGAAGGGGGGAGGTGATGGGGGAGTCACTGACAAAGTTTCCCTGAATAATGTGAACAATCGACAACAATAACGGTCCCATTGTATTTCGAAATTTCGCGCCATTAACGAGACTACCGTAAAAGGAATAACCGTTCGAAGGTATTTAACCCTTTTGTTTTCCCTGTGTCCCCTGCTGGCGAAAGGGAATCTCGTCGACTGACTCCGGGGGGCTCTTCTTGTTATATGTATGTAGTTGCTTTTCGCAAATATTTCGCCCCACGCACACACGAGCGTCCGGCGAGTATAGGTCGGGTCAGACTGAGTGTCAGGAATTTCCGACAATTTCGTGTAGCTGGCACGCTCGTCGTTCGGGCAGTTATATTAAACCCACCCACGGTTTTTAGTTGCAGCTTTCTAACGTTACCGAAGACCACGAGGAGGACGTAGCTGTTATATGGAAAGACAGAGAAAAGGAATCGAACGAGCTTTACGAACGCGATCCGGGAACCATGATGGACGCTGTGAAATTCGAGTAATGAAAAAGTCGTTTTGGATGGGAAAAAAAAACTTGATTTGAATTGACGAAAAAAACAAAAATAAACTAAAATACATGGCACTCTACGCTTATCAGACCGAACTCTTATCGCGAAGATCCTTATCGCGATTATCGGTGTTTCGAGGCTCCGACGTGACTCGCGCGTGTTCCGCAAAAGCATCGAATCGTTACGATCGAAGATGTTGAATATTAGTGAAAAATTTTTCTTCGCGAATAATTAACTATCCCACCGGCGCGCTCTCGGTACGAGGAACGAGTTTTAGATAAGCGAGAGAGCGAATGGAAGGATAAAAAGAAAGAGAGGGAGAGAGAGAGAGAGAGAGAAAGGAGACAGGAAAGCAGAATCGATTACGCTCGTTAGCGGGATATCGAGTTCTCGCGACAGTTTATCGAAAGTAACGTTTTGCCGTACCGCGAGCGTTGGCGTCCTTGACGTGGAAAAAGTCCAAACTGTTCGAGTCGATCGAATCGGTGGTGGTTTCCTAACGCACCGATAATTATTGCCTCTTAAGTAAATATTATATAATTCATCAATAAAGCAATTAAAGCAACTGTCAAAGGCAATATATGTACACATATATCCAGGTACACACAGATAACCAATATTGCACACACTAGTGATCCAATGCATTTCAGAAAGTTTCACCTCCCAGCCCCGACCACCCATGCAATATCATTATCATTGCAACAATTGCAATAGATGATCGAGAATCGATCAACAATAGTCTGCGCAACCGTGCAGCAACGACGAAAAGTCGTCGCAGCTTGAATTTTTTATTCGTTCCTCGCGAGCGACCATTAGTATTCGTCGTGCATTTTTCCCTTTTCTTAACTTCGCGACTGCCTACCTTTTTTTTGCGTAACAAGCACAAAGAGTAGATCGGCGTAGGTATAGTGAAGGAGGTGAGGGCCTCTGCCCTCCCCCCTCCTCTAGAGGGTAGAGAGAGATGGGAGAGACCTCGCACTTGTAACTCAATTTTATTTCTCTCTCTCTCTCTATATATATATCCTCAACCTTTTTCGTCCCTGAGAATAGCGAGACATCAGACCGACATAGGAGCCGACTCGATACTCCCATGGCGGTATCGGCGACTTTACCGATAAAAATAAAAATAAAAACAACTAAAAAATTCTCCTACCCCGACAGAACGTCGCGACCGTTTCGCGTAGCTACGTGCGCGCGCAGCGTAAGAGAAAGAAAGGAAAACGTCGTACGCGCCAAGTGCAGTGCGACAAAGAAAAGAAAGTAACGTAAGGTACGTTCGGAGTTAAAAGTACGTACATCAAGGTTCAACATAAGTGCATCGTATTAGGAGCCAGCTGTTCCAACCGACCACCGAGTCGGCCGGTTGCGCTTAAATTTAGCCATAGAGTGGTCGCGGGGACTGGTGTAACTCTGTCCTGAACGTGCACCGACCCACGGCCACAGAGAAAGAGAGAGACAGAGGACTCTATGTGCGTATAAAGAAGCGTGAAAAGCAACAGCGCGAAAAGAAGAAGAAGTAGGGTACCCGGAGGAATCGTCGCTTAAATTCATTGGAGCCGACAGCCAAAGATAAGGTATTGGCAAGCCTGACGCGCGAGAGAGAAAGATAACGAATACAAAACCCGCCTCGATTACCCATAGGTTAAAAGATATAAAGCGGGTATAGCCAATGAGAAAGAGAGAGAGAGAAACGACGTTAAACGAGCTTTCGCGTGCGTCTCGTTATTCAAATTCCGAAGGGTTCCTCCTCTCGCGCAGCTGGGGAGTGAAAAAGACGAGCGACCCGGTCGTAAGGGGGTACCGACCAGAGGAGGACACCCCCCCTGCAGAGTTGGTTAACCGGCTCCATGAGAGGAGTGTATAGTAGCCATACGTCGCCGACACACACGCGGCAATGTCGGACTCCACTTTCAGAATCTTAAGAGAGCGAGAAACCGGCGTACGTATGTGTTTATACATATATGTATATATACATGTATATATGTACCTACACACAGTGCGATGCTGATGGCGCGAAGGAGAGAAATCTACTTGGGTTTTAACTTCTCTCGTTCGACTGTGTCCTACGGATCGGTTGAGAGTCACTGCCGTAGCCGAGGTCGATTTTACAAGCACGCCCGTCCGCCCGTCGTCCGCGCGACTACAGAAGGCCCCCCTGTCAGCGCGACGTTTATCCTGGATACTCGAGCCTTTTCGAATTTCCTTTTAATATTCCAACCCGCGATGCGTGTCTGTCGACTGAATTATGCAACGTGGCTCGATTCAAATGCACTCGCACGCTCAGCTCGACGTATGCAAATGCACGCAAGCCCGACGGTTAGCGTAACGCGCCTCGAGACCCTCGTGGACGTCAACGCTTTACATTGCATGTGCTTTGTTTTTCCTTTCCTTACGTCGGATAGGTCAGCAGAAGCTTTCTTCGAAGAGTTTCGAAAAAATCATTACTCGAGGCTCTCGCTGTGCGTTTTCGGCAGACCTTATCCCTTTTATTCTGCCTTTCGTTATGGTTTCTTGGGGGTTTTTTTTATTTTACTCTCCCCGTCCACATTTTGCAACCACTGGGGTGGGCCGGAGCCACTTTTTCTCGGTACGTCCTTTCTTGTAGGGGCTTTTTGGGGATGGCTGGGTATTGGACACGAATTCGAGTGAATGAATTCCAGGTGCGTCCCTGACTCCCTTCTGGTGGACTCTATACCTGCAGATTATGCACGATGATTTTGTGTATGCTACGAGCGTACCAACCACCTCGAGCAACCCTGTGCAGCCTGGGGGTCTTTAAATTTTGAGAGACGGAATTTTTGATTGTGAGTATCGGTGTTGGGATTTGGAATTTATTTACTTTGATTATGGCTGTCCTCGATTATCGAGCGATTGAAACAATTGATTATCTATATACAGTCGCAATGGCGAGTCGTGACGCATGCTTTACCTTTCTATTTTTTTTTTCTTTCCTTTTCTTTGCAACAGCTCCGTAGAATTTTATCTAACCAAGAAAATTAGCGAGGAGAGTGAAAGGCGGGGAGAGAGAGAGAGAGAGAGAGAGAGAGAGAGAGAGAGAGAGAGAGAGAGAGTGAGAGAGAGAAGCTAAATGAAAATAAAATAAAAATATTTTTAAAGCTTAGGAATTTCGTTTAAGAAGTAAATACTGATTTGAGTGATGAGAATTTTGCGGAGATACCAATCGCTAGTTGTTGAGATACGGTTGGAGAGATTGTAACGAAATATTATGGAGGAACGAGAAACATTTGCCGTAGTAGATAAGATAAGCGTCCTTTAAACGGAGTCAGGAGTCTCGAACAAGAATGGCAGAGGGCGTTGCAGTCGTTTGTTTTCGATTTCCGAAGTCGTGCTGTTCGCTAACAAAATCGGAGCTGCGCGAAACGGCCTAGCGGAATGTCGCAAATTTGAGTATAGGTCGAGATAAAAAGTAGCGAATTTAAGTATAGCCCGGGATAAAAAGACACGAATAATCTGTGGTCACTCTTTTTTAGACAGCCAACGAGACTTTTTCGTCGTCGTTCGAGGAATTCGAGTCACAGAATCGCGCTCGGCGCTTTCACGTTCGTGCTGACCTGCCATCGGACGGGATAGTAAATATACGAGTATGTTATAAGCAAAAGAGAATAATTATGGTAGCAAAGAGAAAATAAATTAACGGTACGAATTTTGAATATCGATGTAGACGAAATTGAAATTCCGAGTAAAGGGCAAAGCCACTGATATCAATGCACTCGTTAAGATTTGCTGGTCAGCAAACAGACTTGGAAAAGAAGTATCGAGCTGTCTAAAAGTTCCAAAGATTTCGTAATTCGAGTAAAATGAGTAAATTGCGTACAGAATTGTTAGCGAGATCGAAATTTTATATAAAATACAGTTAAACAGTAAAGCGGAATGTTCCGAAACAGTCTGGAAGGCTCGCGAGAAAAGTAGCTGACAACTTGCTAGATTACGTAATAACGTTGTCAAAGCATACGGAGGTCTCGATCACGATATCTGTCAGACGAGGAGTTTCCGTGAATATTAATATAAAGAATGCGATGTATTAAGTTTTTAAAAAACCGAAGGGAACGAGTGACGAAAAAGCAAAGTAACAGGCAACTGCTGACTGACGTAGCCTGGCGTATTTGCTCATTCGTCTGCTATTTCTCAATGATTTTTAAAAAGCTTTAATACATCCGAAGCTAGAATAACGTCGGCAGACGCACTGCTAGCATGTAACGTGTAAATTGAAGCAAGCAACAGTAAAATCTCACTCGAAATATGGCTACCGAAAGTCTCGATCGGACATTACGACACGGACAGTCGCGTTTCCATGAGTAAAAGGGCCGCGTTACGTCGCAATAAATATGAAAATGTACTCACCCGATTTCTCACAAAGTCCTCGATAGCCCGTTGCGCCGAGTCGGTAAGTTTCACAAAGATCAAAGACTTATTTTCGTGAAAATTGCTGTGCGATGACAAACCATACTGGACACCTGCCACCAGCGCCGCCATTTCTATCTTGGTTCTCTCACGCCGAAGACCAGCTGACGTCGGCTAGTCAAATGAAACACTTTATTCTCGGGGGAGGATTTTCGACGTTCTTCTGGTACGTAACACCGAAGGGAAATTGCACTAATCGTAGCACTCGCGTCCCTCGCCCCCGTGGATGACCCGCGCGCTAAACCACCCTCTCGTATTTCACCCGTTACATATTAGCGCGTCGACACATGTTTCATTTCAGATTTTCTCTTGATTAGAAGAGAGCAGCGCCTGTCCGCAAGAAACTACACAACTACACACTTTCGAACGGCCACCTGATGGGCGGGGCTTGCGGGATGACGTTGGCCAATCACCGTCTCTCTCTGAGAAGTGGTGGCTGCGCGAAACTGGTGTCCTCGCGCGGCCGAGAACAACGACAGACTGTCGGTTTTCTACCGACAATTCTTACGTTCGATATACGACTGGCGCGCTCTGACGGTCAAAGTTACAACTAATTGATCCCTCTATAACCAACGTATAAACCTGCCTGCCTTTCTGTCCGTCACAATACACGGCGAACAATGTTCAACTGTTTACAGGATAAATGCAGTCACTTTACTATCACAAACAAATTTACGATGACGGTCATTCGAATGTTTTATTTTGATGCACTGCACACGTCATCCGAACTCAACTGAAAGGTATTATGCATATACCAGGAGCGCACGGAATATTGTCACGATGTTAATTCTATTGACAGTCGAATTTTACTATAGAGGTGTAATTCTATTTTCAGTTCGTGTGGGGCAAACCCATTACGTCTACATATGTCGCGTAACACGCTTGTGTTTCCTATGTCGTTTGTGTTGTACAACTGTATCTCTTGTGGATTATTCAGCTCGTGGAAGCCCTGCTGCGGGTCAAATCAGTACATCTCGTAATATAAACGTGACAGAGAATTTCGCTTCGTGCAACGTGAGATGCGGCTCCGAATTTTTTACTGCAGATTCTCATTGCGTGACCTTCGCACTTTGAAAACTGGTTCTCACCGAGAATGTATGTCTGAACAGATTATTTAATTCTTGCATTCCTCTAATCAAGCGACGCAGAACGTCCATCTGCATGGCTGCAGAACAGATGTCGATTGAAAAATACTAGACACAAATATAATCTAGCAGACGTCTTCTACGAATGTTCTTAAATACGACGCAATGTAACCTTCTCAAAATGATCGTTTTTATGTCGTCATTTATTTTATTTGGTATAATAAATACCACCAAGTACATCAATTAGACCCATATCCAATTCTAAACCGTCCTATTTAAATCAACGAATAAAACTTGTCGAGTCTATCGAGCTGGACTATTCACTATGGACTGGACATATTCATAACCTGTTATCGCATGCATAGAATTTAGATAAAAATAACCGACAGCGTTTCTTGAAATTTTATTCGTAAAAATTATATGTAGTTGGCCATTCCCTTTTGAATTCTCTGCGTGTAAGTGGCCATCAACATTGTTTTCTTTATCTAGTCTATTAAAAGGACGTCCACAAGCTTAATTTCCAAATGACTGGCACATCTTCTCGTTGGAGGAAGCAGCCACAAGGGTAGGAAGGAACTTCCGAATAAGGTCCGCAAGACGTTTTTTTGCGGATTTACGAACGTCAGCTGGACGTCAGTAGTGACGAATCACGATGTCCGTACGATGTATTTTTGAAGTCCCATAGTCCTACGGGATATTGCACGATTAACCGACGAACTTTGCATTAAGAGTCATAGTAAATCTTATTTCGTGAAAGTAAATTTTGAAAATTATTAATACGATATTTAACGGTATTAATGCTTCCGTGCAGCATTTTATTCCTGCCACATAAACGATTGGTTATAAATAAAAGATCGTAATGATAAAAATAATAAATAGGGATTTTGTTCGTGAATAAATTGATCGACATAGTAAATCAGTCTTGATTATAGTCATTGTGCTTTAGAAATGTATTTTCGTTCGACAATACACAATAAAACTTATCGGTAATGAACGGCAACTATACTGTAATCGTTTATCCTTTTTTTTACCGTATACGTACAGTAATTATAACAGGAATGGCAATAAATAACGATAACGAGAAAATTAATGCCGACGATTAACCATGATCATAATGGACAATTTATCGTTATACGTATACGCAATGTCAATGCAGCTCGATACGTAATTTTTGGGCCTCGTCTCTCGTTTGCCGTACTTTAGTTTATACTTAATAAAATTCGTAATGATGAAGATTAGTACATAATTTCACTTAATTTACTTACGCAATGTAGTATTTTGTACAATTTCAACAAATCGAATATTCTTAACGAACGCAATGCTCTCTCTGTCTCTCTTTCTCTCCTTCGCTACGTTCCCCTTTCCTTCACACTCTCTTTCTCTCTCTTTCTCACACTGTCTTAATATCTCTTTTTCTCTCGCTCGGTCGCTCTCTCGCTATATACACATATGTATATCTATACGTAAATATGCATAAATATAAAATGATTTAAGCATACATATATATACACATATATGTATATCCATAAAACTAATTTTTTTTTCCTGCTCGTCTCTCAGGATCCGAGCCTATATTTAATGCAGTCGAAAGTGCATTATTACGGAAATTTGTGTACTTATAAATGAGACCGGAGTATTATCTGCGAAAATATAGTGAAAAATGTAAAAGAAAGATGGCGCTCGTGGTAAATACGAAATTCCATTAACCTGTCGATGTGGCTAATGAAACGAGTCATAATGGCAAATTGGAAAAGGCAAATGGGAATTCGGTCACGACGGACCCTTGAGGTAAAATCGTAAAAACGTAAAGCGCTTTCTTGTATGACTTCGTCGTGAAAGGGAATTGAACGGTCGCCCGAGTGCGCCATTAATTCTAGACAATCGAGACCAATTGAGAATCGGCCCCAAGTTTCGATGATAATCCGCTAGATGTCAGGAGTCGGGAGGCGTCGAAAAGCGTTACCGAGTATCACTGGCTTTAACAGTTCTTGGGAGTATTATGTGCGAGATTGGTTTTATGTGAATGAGGTAATTAGGCACTTTCCAACCCCAATAAAGCAAAGGCGGCGACAAATTGTTATTGTACCTTTGTCGAGACGAAGCAGGTAACGAAAAATATGTTAAGCTACTACGCACGAAGAGAGTAGGTGGTAGCGGAGATAGAATTCGAATAAGTAGGGTTAAGGTAATTGTTTTTATACGTGAAATGTAGTTTCGTCCGTGAAAGATGATTCAACGTCTTACGATTATTTTATGAAAAAAGTGTTTCTTGTAAATATTTCGAGTAATCATGCTAGTTTCCTTCATGTCACGAGTTTCTCACTTATTTTTTTTTATTCTTTTCATTTCACTGTGACGGGTCGTAACGATTAGAAGGTTTCTCGCGTGCGGGAAACTAACAAATCTAGGAACCTCTCTCTCTCTCTCTCTCTCTCTTTCATTCTGATTTTCAATAATTTTCTTTTCTACTTAAAAGCACTCTCTCTCTCTTTCTCTCTCATATCCTCATTGACAGTTACTCACGCTCTCACACTTAGAAATATTAGCCAAACATTCTCTCGGTTATTGAATTTTTTTTCTCTTTTTATATTTTCCCTCGGAATCCGTCGCCTGGAGCGTATTTCCCCGTTAGATCGATATCGATCTATCGTTTATTACCGACACGCAACTTACTCGACGCTCTTATCCTCTACTTGTTTAACCTCTGGCGTCACTTGCTAGCCAAGCGACTTTCAAATATGAATTATTTCCAGCTTCTATTTCCAATGCGTAAATTTCCTTGCGTCCTTCGAATAAGAGCCACCCGTGGGATATGGTCCGTTCGCGATAAGAAGAAGGAATGAAAACTAGTCGCTCAAACAAGAGAGTCCAAAATATGTGAATTTTCAAATGCAACATGGAAAGAGAACTTAGCCGATCCGATGCTTCGAAACGTCCTCGCAACATGGATTTTACTTTTGAATTATTTCATAACCTTCAACAACCTTTTCTCGTATTCCCTTTCGTAAAAGATGATCATTTCGTTTGAACGACTCGAAGTATCGATTGGCATAGAAATGGTGATTATTCACAATATGTATAAATGCATCATCGGAGACATAGTAATACTTTTTAACATGCACAACTATCAATGCATAACTAAACTAATGCAATAAGAGTGGTCAACGAACACATCGTTTCGCCGATAATGACGATTATGAATTTTTAATGCCAATGACGATGACGATGACGATGACGATGACGATGACGATGACGATGACATGCGTCAAGTATCGCGATCCCAGGTCATCAACCAATCGTAGACGAAAGTCTCGAGAAAGCACGTTACTAATTATCTACATATACGACTATATTGTTTTTTTATTCCCAAAGCTCATGGACGCCGGAAGGATAGAAGATTCGAAGAAGCGAGACTCAAGCCAAACGACTGTTTATAGGAGAGTCGAGAACAAGTCATTTATAAATTTCGAGTTGGATTAATTCGAGACTGAAGATTCTCGAGAATTTCGTCATTCTCTGTCCACGGACCTCGACCAAGAAAAACTTTCACGACTCCATTGACACGTCTCGATACCAAACTTGCAATTCGCAAGTGCAAGGACAGAGAAAATCGTGTATGCATTTCATACAGTTTTATTAATTACTTACAAATCAAATATTCCAGTCAGATAGCGCAGAGGTACTTTGAGCTGGGGAATGTGTTAGAAAGAAAAAGTGACAGTCGAACATATTCATTAGTATTTCCTTAAGGGGCACCTCTAGTGTGACTGCCTAAAAAAGGGTGATTTTCGGGAATTTAAAAAAAAAAGTATTGCATCGAATATTTAAAAATGTTGAGGATATATTTGTACATAAATAACGTAAACATAGTAATTATTTTGAATGAAAATATTCAATTTTCAGGAAATTATTCGCCATCTTTCTTCCAAAAAAAAAACGTTCCCCCACTGCTGCAGTGGTTTACGAAAAGGGTTGTGAAAAAAAATTGAAATTTAATAATATGGCAGAGTTTTGAGAAAAAGTTGAAAATTTCGCTCAAATATATGATGGTTTTTTGCATGGTAAAATTACATTTTTTGTCCAATTGAAAATATGCTAAAACAAAAATCCAATCGATTTGATGATTCGTTATAGAACTGTAGAAAATTTGAAAAATGTAGTTTTGAGAAAAACGCGTTTAAAGCTAAAAGTATTGATTTCATTGTTATAAATCGATAAATATCATACCCAGCGCTAATCAAAAACTATTGTGAGATCCGCACTTGAAATTTTAGTATCTTATTTTTGAATGTATAGACTATCGAAAAATGTAAAAAAATCGATTTTTTGAAAGTGTTACACTAATGGTGTCCCCTAATGAAAATCCGACCCGAGTCTCCTGGCCTTATAGACCCTCCTCCGTTAATTACTTTTACCCCCCTTTAACTCACACGAATCTCAAATTCATTCAAAATTTCAATTTTAACGCAAGCCCGTGGAAATGGCTCGTTCTTACTACACGTGTTTTTCAAGGTCCGGTCTTTTAATTTTCACGGACAATAAAGCTCCGTGAAAAATGAAGAACACTAAATGCTATCCGGCACGAAATGTCTTCAATATAAAATGTTCCTATCGACACCTATATTTACATTATCCAATCAAGTAATAATAACAAGCGACCGGCACTTGAATTATACATGAAAATAATTACCTCCTGTAAAATATTCGTTATCTATTACATTATTAGCATTAATCTAGTCGTAGAAGTATCGAAATAAAATGCCCAAAACAACAAGACCAAATTTCTTCGCACGGAATCATCGTTGACAATACCCAGTATGCATTGCTGATAGTACACGCGTTATAGCACAGAGGGACACTCGTAGTGCTTATTTCTTTTTAATGCAAAAAAAAATACATCAAAACCAGATAGCACTCAGTACCCTAATATCGCTATCTACCTATTACTTAATAATATTTATTTCCAGCTCTCCCTTATATGACGTAATGATATGAAAACACGATGATAAACGCTGATATATTTTTCTGTGATTTCTACATGTATTTCCCATATTCCCATTATTCGATATCTTTTTTTTTTTTTTTCCCAGTTACGATCTCGATCTCTCTCTCGAGCTCCGTTTCTTTTCTTCTCCTCACAGTCGAATTCAGAAATTCCCAATCACTCTAACGCACGAGTCAATTACTTCGGATAAATTCTCAGGGGAAAATTCAGAACCTGTTGACGACCCGCAGTCTATCCTGATATATATATATATATATATATATATATATGTCTGTACATACACATATGTATATGCATATACATAAGCAATATATAGACCTATACATACAGATCGTCAGTTTTACGTATGTATATATACGTGTATATATATGTGTATATATATATATATATCTGTGATCTGCCTTTCAACGACATTCTCACATTTACTAAATATCTAGCTAACAGCTAGTCTCGATCTCCTATTCGTGTATGAATGACGTAACAAAATTGTCTCCTCGGCATGGAAACGACTCTTAAGGAGTTCCTAAATACGCTCGTGGTAATATTTGTCGCGTTAGACAGGGATCTCTGTCACGCCTAGTGGGAGACCGTCGAGAAAGATTTATGTACTTCTCGCACTTTTTACTTTGCTATCTAAGCGTCTCAACGCGGCTTCGCGGACCCGGGGGATTCGTTTGAGTTACGTTTAGATCGGTTCCCAGTGCGATATACGTACTTGGATATGTACGTATGTGAAATGGCTAAATTACTGTGAGATCGGTTGGATCGACCCGTGCATTGTTTTGTGTGTATCAAACAAAAACGAGAGTAATAAGTGAATTTGTATTTTTTTTTGTCATTTGGACGAAGAGGGTGACGTTTACGTTTATGGGTTCAAGACATGGCTGAACTCTATGCATCTTTATTTATTATGTGTTTTGTATATGTATATATATATTTGTGTATATAGTATGTAATATATGTGGAATAACTATAACGGTAAACCGGTCTAAACGGAGCTCTAGTTAGTTTTTCGGGAAATTTTGAACGCCACGTGGGAAAAACTGAGGATCGATATGTCTTGCGAGTGTAGAAATTGCGAAGGAGGACGATGATTTATGTAAGAGTATAACGACGAAGAAATTATTTAGTGAAAAGTACTTTCGCGGGATATATTCATATGTGTAGATACGATTTGATTAAACCTTTCTCGCTATCGTGTCGAATTACCGATTCCCTACCTTTACCGACCGGGACGAGGTTTTGTTTCTAGTATCGGCCAATAGGTGGCCAACGATCTTCTTTATCGATCGACGAAGACGCCATAGCGGAGCTTTGGTTTTTATCTACTTTCGTGATGAAGATTTCTGATGAAACTGGTGATGATCATGAGATATCGGATGAGTGTTCATCGAAGACTAGTAATTCCACTCGATTACAATTGCTTTTTATGAAAATTTGTTGCTACGCTCGACGTGAAATAATTAATTGAAACTTTCGAACGAAAGTACGACACTTTCAGGTTAGTAAAACTGATTCTCTGTTCTTTTCTTTTTTTGTAACTAAATTTCGTCTTTAATTAATCGTATAATACCTAAACACGCAATCGTCGCGTACTACGCACGCGCTTACATGGACTTCGGATAACCATTGGCTTTCGTTTCGTTGCGAATTTGCATTCAGGCGATTAACCACTTGCGCCGAAAATACGTGTCACGCATTTCGAGATATTTTTCGTTTTTGTAGCGTCGTGTCACGCGGATCTGTAAATTCGTTGCCAGCGCAAGTGGTTAAACTTCCCGGGGCATTTTGTATTTTTTTTTTCTCGCAATTACTTACGAAACACAAACATCCCGTCTTTTATATATTTATTAGGTACATTACATACGCGTCATACGTTTTTTTTTTTTCAAGCATAGTATTGTCAACAGTTGTGGTTTGTTCTTTAATTATTTTTTTTCTCCTTTGTCCTTTTTAATGGCTTCTTCTCGCGCGTTTGAACTACGCGCCACGAGTAACAGTCTGAAAAATCTGGCTTTGAATTTTGGTCTGCGCCATCGTAGCGGACGGACGCGGTTTCGCGCTGACGATGCGCGATTCTCTTTTATTCTTTCTTTTTTTTTTTTAAATTTCTATCTACTTCAATCCCTCCGCCTATTATTCACTTATTCACCCAACTTCCTTCTCTCGCGCCCTCTCTTCCTCGCCCACGTACCACTTGACTTCACGAAAAAACGTTTCCCATCGTTTAATCTATTGCAGATTCGAAGATTAAAAATTCAAAGTTACTCCCTGCCACCAGCAACGAACGAATGCGTAGCAGTGACCTGGGCTCCAGTGACAATTCTAAACACGAACTCGTAGGTACTCGCCTTATTAATGCATACTAAACGGAGAATCAGATACGTACGACTTCGGTCCCTCGAAGTTCCGACCGAGGGCGCCACTTTCGAATCGCGCGTACGAAATAGTTCCTTTTCAGTTCGCACGACGGATGCGTCCTTTACGTGGATTTTTCATTAATCCTACCTTTCCCAATGCAATTCGTATCTTCGCGTTGCCATGTTATCCCGACAATCGATATGTGCCTCAATCGACGAAAGATACTCGACGAGAAGCACCGTACTCGAAATTAAAATCGGCAAGGTCAGAATATATCAGACACTTTGGGACGATCGATGGGCGTACAGAGAATAGAAATCGGAAGGTTATTTCGACAGAGAAAACTATTGTTTTCCTTTCTTCTTTTTACTGGGAGTACCTTTCGTGTATAGTATGTATAGTGTTTTTGTATTAATACGTACGCGCCACCTGTAGGCGTATTATGTATGTAATTTTTTTTTTTCTTGTTAAAGAGTAATTATCACAGAATACACGAGATATCTTGTTAAGCTTACGAGATAATAATCCAAGCGCAGAGTAGGAGGAAAAATAGTTGGGACCGGCCCTGTCGACTTTTCTGCACTCGACTCTTTCTCCCTCTCTCTCTTTCTTCAATTTTCTCTTTTATTTCTCTGTGCGCTTTACTAGGCCGACAGAACCAGTCTCTGGTGCCGATATCGCCCGTCATTACGTAATTAGTATTAGTACTTGCTTAGGCAGCAGAGAGAAAATAGACACTTTACAAATGAAGGTGATGGTCAAGATTGCGGAGTCACAGTTCTCAAAGACTATTCTATAATATATGTATGTTCTACTTTATGAAAGTCGCTAAAATGTTTCATAATGGATTTTGCGCCTCTTGTTTTTTTTTTTGAACAAATTTCCTTTCTCTCTTCCTCTTCATTCCTCCTTACAAATCTCTCTGTCTCCCGTCTCCTTTCAGCCCCCTTATATAAATTATCAGCTTTTCTCTGGAGAAGTCAATTCGCTCGACATGAAAAAATCTGTGCTCGCATTACAGTTCTCACTGATTTTCAACAATAAAACGTAAGGCGCTCTTTATAATTGGTAGGCAGCGACGCAATAGAAACTTTAAAAGATTCGGAGAGTCGTGTTTGCCTTACGTCATCATTATAAGTTTGCCATTTCTTTTTTTATTGTTGTTGTCTTTGAAGATGATGCGTAGTCACTGGACCCGCCAAGCGTGCGATGAAAATTCTTTTTTTCGGGTTTGAAAGTCGCGCGCGCCTTATTCCTCTATTGGCTAAGAGCCCTCTCGAAAGTTGACGTGAGCCGATAGAAAACTGGCGAAATAAATGAAAATTGAGTGGGACGTGAATAGCGAGCTTCGTGAATTGGCAAAAAAACTTAAAGAACGGTGACTTATTCAAAAATGATAAAGGCGTCGACTTTCGAGCGGTACTTACGCCGCGTTCACATCAACAGTCAGACTCTTACGATCTCTGATAATCCTTACGATTACGAACATTACTTTACATTACAATGCCTATTATTATTAGCGGCGCGTCCAGAGTATCATCAGAACGCGCCTTTTGGTCGTACGCAATGCTACCTTAATTATATTAGAAAAAACTCTTCCTCAACAACTTCACGTATCTACAATAAACAGTCCTCGGGAGCAACGACCTCTTTCTCTCATTCTCTCTCTCTCTCTCTCTCTCTCTCATGCTCACTTCACGTTCAAAAGTTCGACTGTCTTCGATGACTGACTTTTTCTTCTCTTTGCTGATACGTCATCATCGCCGTCGCCGTCGTCACGTTACATATTATAATATTACGCGCACGCACTCACGTACGCAGACTCCTGTGCCCTACTTCACTCGATTGTTCGTCATGCGTATGTGAATCGTAGCGAGCGAACGATCGCGCGTTCGTCAATCTGTTTTAATGTGTGTCGATTCAAAACCATTTCGAAGCGTTCTTAAAACGAACGAAAGCGTTTCTCACGGATCCCGTTTCTCTTGGTCTAATTCAGCCTCGAGTCTCTCCTTGGATCCGCGAGCAAGTCTTTCCGAGCTCTTGACGTCGAGTTCATAATTCGCACTATATAAGTTCTCCTTTCGTTACATAAGATTAATACCGAATATTGCGTACTGGCAGCACTGTTTGTCGCGTCCAGAGTTATCTCGTTTACTCGGTCCGCTCGCCAATCGGCTGATAACCGCAGGGATGCAGTTCGATTTTGTTTCGAGGTAGTATCCCTAGGCAGGAACAAGGCATAAAAATAATTATCCTCGATGTCCCGCCAGCTCGAAGAACCGCGACTAATCTGGATATTCTAGGATTTTTTCAGGATCGAACGTCCAGCCTCGCGAAGTTCAAGGGTCACCACCTTCTTCTCTCTCTTCTCTCTTCGGGTCTAATCTTCGCTCTCAGCTCTGCTCTTCAACTTGGCGATCGTCGGATTCAAGGAACGGTCATCCTCATGACCGTCTTGCGTCAAGCTCTCTCGAGCTTCTTGGAAGCTCGATATACGATTCGCTTTTTTCTTCTTTTTCAGACCAGGTCGCTTCAAGTGGGATTCGGCATTGGATTCTCCTGTCGAATGTCACTCTTCAGCTTCACAAACTCCTTGGCGACCTCGTCGTTGTTCCTTTGCGACAGGATACGCAAAATCGTCCAGCCTGTCTCGTCCATGTGGATCCTCTTGCCAAGGGATAACCAGCATGCACAGGATCCTTGGTCCACGATGTCCTTGAGTTGCAACACAGCGACACCCACGAGACGATCCTCGCGAGCGAAGCAATAATCCTTTACGCAAATGTGAAGCTCGAAGAAGTCCAGCTGTTCCTCGTTTCCAATGATACTGTGCGGGATTGCAGAGAAAATATTTATTTATCTGACAATCAGCTATATTAAGGTCGCAATTAATCAAAAGTCATGCAAGATTTACTTACAAGTGAAAGGTTTCGTTGAACTTTGGTGACAAATTGTTGCTTCTCGACTTGGTAGCGTATTTTCTTTTCTTATCTGCCAGATGAGGTCCTATCAGATTGACCTCGACGAACGGTCGGAACGTGCTGGTTGCCAAAGGCCATTTGAGGTCGTTAGCAGCGACGACTGAAACACGTGGGAAATTATTGATTTGTCTTTTGCGCCTGATACTTTGTCCTTTTTTGTTTTACAATTTTTAGTTACCTTTCACGGTGACCTTGTGCTCGCCGGTTCCAGGATGAGTGAAGAGGTCAACTTGGATGCTAACTTCCCCAACTGGTCCATCGTCCGAGCCGGTGGTGTCTAAAATATCAAGCAAAGTTAGGAAACTTCCTGCTAGAATTACGTGCTTTATTCTTGGGCCCTAAGGGCCTCTTATCTACGATCACTGGAAATTCCCCGGGGACTTCTAACAGCTATGACTGTTCAACAATCTAAGATTCTATGTTCTCGCTAAGTCCTAGAGAGCAAACTTCATGCTGTACTTGTGTGTAGTAAGTACGCTATTTACGTACGAATGAGTAACTTTAATGCTTTCGACCAGAAAGTTTAATATAATTTCAGATAACTTTTCATTATTTCACACAGTCTTCTGTACCGCCTTTTATTTTACTGATAACAATTATTCCTAATGCCTAAAGGTATTAATTTAGATTGGAACGAAGTTACTGTAATTTTTCAAATATAAACAGAATAATTATGCTCAATATGCATTTTCAATGTTTTAAAGATTGCAGCATGATGACGTAATTTTTTTAATTGTCAAATAATTTATAATAATTAAGTAAACCAACGAACGGATACTAAATTCTGATAAACAAGGAATCTATTTATTCCGACATTTTCAAATGAATGAACCTAAGTCTGTGACGACTGGAAAATAAATGTACAATATATACATATATAAACGTATTAAACATAAAGTAACTTATTGCACTAAGCTATTTGTGATCTATCATTAGTGTATCATCGGTACAGGTGTTATTATCAAAATTATATAAAAGCTTTTAGCTAATGGCTAATCGTACAGCATATCAGACCAAATCACTCAATCAGTGTCGTACCGTATAAAATAATTGAACTATGTTGCTGTAAAGAAAAAAATTCTCAGTGTCACAGTGCGTCGTTTCACTGAAAATTCGAATGACTCATTATTGGAAGACAGTCGTGTCCTCAATGTCCATTTCAACGAAAGAGTTCAATAAGCTCCTTTAATTTGTGACACTGGCAATGATCAGTGTATGTAATAAATAGTAAATGATAGTGACTAAGGTATGTACCGTGTATGTACATACAATCCACACTACTATGAAGCTGTGGAAAGGTGAATGTGATGCATTAATGCGTTTCAGCCAAGTTTTCAGTAACAGTAGCAGCGACAGCAGCACCTAGTAGAATCGAGCTCGAGACGTCTCTGGTATTTTTAATTATATTTTATATTAACTGGAGGAAGAAGAAACTGAAGAAAAAAAAATCACAAGTATCCAACGTAGCAGAAAGTTTGATTAAAACAATTACCCTCTGCGTTTCAACGTTCGAGTAATTCGACAATTAATTAATTTGCTTATAGAGAAATTTATAGGCTCTTTCGATGACTCTTTTTTTTTAAATAATACCAATTTGATAAATCAGAGACGCATCGAGTCGTGATAGCGAATAGTTCTACGTCCTATAAGTGTTTAACAAGGGCAACGCTTGAAAGGGGAACGGAAGTTGAGCGAGCAGCAGTCAGGAGCGTTGACTTCCGGTCAACGGTGCTTTTTATCAGGTACCTTGTCGACTCTCCCGACGTAGGGGGGGCTTGCTTTGGCGAAGGGGTTCCTCGAGGCTTTCCATACCCTCGGCTCCTTCGCCCTCGTCCCCCCTTTCGCTGCTCATCGAGCGCTGACGCTGACGCAACGTTGACGCATCATTCAGCGGCACTGTCCCCATAATTTATTATGTCGTTGTCAACGAGACCGAATACCGGATGCGTGATTGGAAGTGTCAGAAAGTGTAAAAGAGTTAGCTTTATGTGATATGTATGAAGCTTTAAAAAAAAATTGACTTTCGAATATAACGAACAGTCGGTTACATCCATGACGAGTGGATGATCGAATAAAAGGGTTGGTTGGCCCCTTCGTTATTACCTCCGCAAGCAAAATTACAATGACAAGTTGTGAGTGTCCTGTGAGAATTTTTTTGATGTGTTACGAGGTTGGCTAAGTGAATTTGATACTTCAAATTGAAGATGACATGTGCGGGGCCATGGAGGGTATTCAAAGGCAACCCCACTAACATGACCGGAGAATCGTTTGTAAGTTGAAGGGGACTCCTGCGAATGAAAGGACACTTACCCTCGTTGATCTGAGACGTGACAAAGGTCTTTATGAGTGTATCAGTCGTTTGGGTGTAGAGACTCAGGGCGTAACGAAGACTCTGAAGTTCCGGTGACTTCTCCAAGAAATTCTTCTTAAGGCCATTACCTCCGGCATGAAAATATTGCTTTATCGTATCCAGCGCAACATCCAATACGGCGCATTGCTTTGGCGATAGATTTTTCTCAACCTCCTTAGAAATATCCTGAAAGTTCGTAATCGATGATATTGTTTAAAAAAAAAATTGATTGATTCAATCGACTGACGATTAATTTAATTAAATGAAAATTACCATGACCCCGCTGAGTGCATTCTTAACGTCCGGCTTACCACCCATGTGGTTTTTGAATAATCTTGACACGTCCTCGATCTTCGCATTGGCGGCCAAGTTCTTTGCGTTGTCGGTCAAATTCTTGAACATCATCTGCAACGCAACGGAATGTCGTTTCGTGAATTTTAATGTTAAAAAATAATATAGAAAAAAATTGTAGAACGTACACTCTTATCTGTCATCGGCGGCAGGACCACTGTCTTCTCTAAGATTCTCATGACTATCTTCCACAACTCTTTGAGCAGTCTCTTGAGGACAGTTTTCTCGCAGGACTGTGCATACAAAGATAAACTGCCATCGAGCAGATCCATCAATGGCCTCAAAACCTCATCAGCCTCTACGGCCACGGCATTCCTCTGTGCTGGCTGCGTCAAAGTGACCTGACCACCGCCTTTGATCGCAAGAAGAAGATCGCCCAGTTCACGCACCGATGCCGTTATCCTTGGCTCAAGACTGCAAGCAAACAACATGGCCAGATCATCAAGAGCTCCATTGAGCTGCTGTTGCAACTCCTTGAGGATGTTTGCTGCGTCTTCCTGAAGCTTCTCGCCACCCATCGACTCAAACATCTTCTCCAATTGGACTCTCAGTTGTTGGATATTGTTCATGAGAATGCACGCCTGGAAATAAATAAATAGGTTCTGTACCCAACCGCAACCGGAGTCGCGTGACTTGAGTGTATTCAGAAAGAGTATACTCACGATACGTTCCTCCTTTAGATGACTAGGGAATTCTTTCTTCACAATGTCAGCGTAAGCCACCAGAACTTTTACTATCGTTTTGGCAAACCTCTTCATGTACCTCTTCCAAATTTCAGGATCTGGACATTCGAGTTTTGATACGACGTCAAAACACTGCGTCAGCTGAGTGAAGACGTCAACCACCGAACAACTGAAGAGGGCGTGCTCGCTGCTCTTTTGGAACTACGCAAAGAAATATTCACAAAAGTTACATCAAAGCAGACTCTGGAAAAAATTATTTCGTGTGGATGTAAGATTTCAGCATGTCTAATTACCCCATCTTTCTTGTCCCTGTTGAAGGCGCCGTGCAGATACTCCAGAGAAACGTCATCGTTCTCGTTAAGCCATTGCATGACGAAGGGCTCGAACCAAGCTGGATACTCAGGAACAGCACCCTTATACGGTGGCACGTCTGCCACATATTTAGCGTGTAACCACTTGACCTTGAAGTGTAGATTCATATAGGCCGAGGACTTGCAGAGCCTGTGTTGTTCGTGTTCCTCGAGGGCGTACTTCATGTCCACAGCGAATAGACTCCACATTGTGGCTGCCGAGTGTTGACCGATGTTCAGCTCTTGTGGGAACTGGTTCAGAACGGGTGCATAACTGTTTCTATCCTCTTCTATAACAGAGACTATTAAGGCTATGAGCTTGTGCCAGAAGTCTAACGAGTCCAGCCTGGGACCGTGATCTTCGGAGTCTCTTTTGGCTTCATTAGGGTCGACCTGGAATTCTCGGTTGTAGAGGTCGTAGCAATTCTCAAAGAGGAACTGATAGGTCGACCTCAGGCATGCTTTCACGCAGTCCTTCACAACGGTACTGGCTCTCGGTGGACTTGACAGCTCCTGGACTTTCATCCTGAAGAAGGTGATACTCGTCAATA
This sequence comes from Calameuta pallipes, assembly GCA_030142375.1. Lineage (NCBI taxonomy): Eukaryota > Metazoa > Arthropoda > Insecta > Hymenoptera > Cephidae > Calameuta > Calameuta pallipes. The sequence goes on from JARQSW010000852.1 coordinate 118,403, forward strand.
GGTCAACGGTGCTCTTGAGATCCATCAGCTTCTCTTGGCTCGATGCCGGGAAATTGTTACGGTACATGGACAGGTCGATTCTCAGTGAATTATGTAACTGGTCCAGCAGCTTGACAAACTTCTCCTTCTGCAAAAACAAATGCAATGGTTCACACGAGCATTCCCACGTATCCACTTAATAAAATGACACGGTTCCCAGGACACGTATTGAAGTGTATCACGTTTCTGCAATGTGTGTGGGTAACTAGCCATTGGGGATCCGCGATGCAAAGTTTAACCGGATATATCTGGCCTGGACGAAGTCACGTGCGTAATGGAAGGTTGGGATAGACGGTTGCGCGTTTCAGGGAAAAATATCATTATCGAAATATATAGCATAGGTGTATGTACGAGGTGGTACAAAAAGTGTCGATGTGAGTTCAGGAGAAGAGAAATAAGAAAGCAAGATAGAGAGGAAGAGAAGGAGCAGGGATACGAAGATGGGAGAGAAAAATATTGATTATAGATTTGTATACCCGAGAATTGAAGAAAAATGTAAATGAAATGGAAACGAAACGAAACAGAGTTTGCGTTTTACATGACAAATCGACCGTGCATGTCCGAGGTGGAGGAGGTCGTCAGTGTGGATGGAAGGTCATAAAAAAAAGATAAAATAAAATATGAATAGTCCAGGATGAATTTGAGGGGAAAACGTCCTGTGAACCTGAAGAAATTCCGCGTATATGCTTTATAAATGTTAGCATTAGGTCCGACATGCCTATATAATAAATATAGATAAAACTTTAACCTTTGATCCTTCCGCTTAAACTTTTTCATAATACGTACATGAACTCTGTGCAGACGTTAGTTTGGTCTTTTGAAAATTTAAATTTCACACCATAATCCATTATCAGGTTCCCTTATGAATATTTAACTTCTCTGTCGTAAGAACCTGACATTTCGCGAATGACTTTTTTTTATGCAAAAGGCCAAAAAGAAGAAGAAACGTCAAAAAGCAGAGCGAAAAAAAAACTAGAACTTCGAAGGAATAAAAGATACCCTCTTACTAAAAGTACTTTCCCTTTCTTGGTCAAAGAAAATTTTTCAGATACGCATCACTCCGTATTCCTCCTGGTAATATTTGCCGTTCTTCCAAGGAAGTCTGTTAATAAAAAGGAATAGGATGAAAAAAAAGAAAAGAATGCGACCTAGCCCCCCCTTTTCCAGATCAGAAATTCTTTCTTGGCACGTGTCACAGGACGTCGTCCTTGACAAAAAATGTCTACAGTAACGTGAAAAACATATAAGCCACTTTGAAGAAAGCTGGCACAATACTCAATATCCAGGTAAACAAGCTTCTTGTCAAAAGGATCTTTCAAATCTATACGAATTGATTTCATGGCTCGAATGCAAAGGTTAGAAGTAAAATAACGATACTATTGCATCCCAACCAGATCAAGAGCCACTTACTGGACGATTTGTCGAATCGGACATGTTTCTGTTTCCCTACGTCACGAATTACATATGGATCTACTTTTTGCATCACTCCATATTGGTTTCCTAACAAAACGTTACTAGACAGGTAGAAGCCCCTAGATGTCGCTCTGGCTGGTTACCTCAATACCAACCTAGGAAATTGATGATACCCAGAATGCATCTCCAGCCCCGTAACGGACCGGAGTAACAGATGGATATCCAGCGTCAGGGCAAATTGCCGAGACATTTCTCAGGGTGGAAACACTACTCACCCCGAAGTTACTGGCGGCAAATCTGTCGCTGGCGGAAACAGCCGAACTGGCCGTCGTGTGAGCATAATAGGCATTTATATTAGCCAGGAGGGTCGACATTACGGCTGGCACTCCCGGACACAGGTACTTCGTTGACAGGCAGTGAAAGTGTCTAGAGAGAAAAGATACAGCACGGTCACTTTTTTTATAATATTGATTAACAATGATCAAAAGAGTACATCAGTCACGAGAAACCATTTGCAACTGATAGCTGAATAGTAGTCCAGTATACGTATACTTTGATAGAGCTTATAAGTACGCCAAGAGATGACGTGCAAAGTTCATCATAACGGAGTTCATCATAATGGGTACCAGCTCTCTGAGTCCTACTTACGTCATGGCTTGATAGATGCTCTCGATCCCGTAACGCATCGCAAACTCATCAACGAGCTCCTCTCCAGGAGGATCGAAGTAGACCTTCCAAGCGTCGTCGCCCTTGGCTTGAGGTAGCGTGACCATACCGCCATTCTCTTCGCACAGACTGTGAAAGAGGTTCTCGTGGAGACAAGTGTACTGAACGTGATACGGTGCGACCTTCTCTTCGCCCTTGATCTCTACGCTGATGTGTAACCGGATGGCACCGGATACTGCACTCTTGTCGGTTCTCTTTTCCAGGTTGTACCAGACGTCCATCTCACCGCTCAGGGTCCTGACCTCGATTATCGTCTGCCCCAGGAAGTCATCGCTCTCGCGTGTCAGCTTCTGTCGCAGCTTCGACTTCAGATCGTTGTCCTCGTCCCACACTCGCACCTTGATCCGATCCGAAGAGTTGTGACACTCGCTGTAAAGAATTTTTAAGTTTTGAAAAAAATCTTTGACGGTACCAAAAATAATTTTACAAATTGTATTTCGTGACTTCTGAATTTTGAAAAAAATGTCAAAGGTCAACGACCTCCCTGTCATCACTTACAAGTAAAACTTCTCGTGCCAGACTGGATTCAATTCTTGGGGCATCGTTCTCGTTCGCTTCTTCACCTTACCGACCTGGACCGTTACGTAGGGATCCGACGTTCCGCTTTTATCCTTGGCGATGAGTCCTTGCGCGCAGATCACTAGGGGAATGAATTATTAATCAGGACCTTATTTCCGCACATATTTTTCTTCTCGTAATTCTAGTGACCCCTGGTGGGTCATTTTGGAATAATTTAGTGGACTCTCAAACTTTTTGCAAAATTTACTAGGGAGGCCTCGATTTTACAAGCTGAAGATCCGTCACGTCGATGCAACTCGCAAATGAGATTGTCAATTTCGAGGATGGCCTAATGTAATTACGAGATTGGAATGAATATTGAACTCAAGAGAGAAAAAGAGAGAGAGAGATAGGGAGATTAATGAGATAACGCTCTTCCTCGTAACGATCGATCCTATTACCCCAGAGTATTTTGGTGGATTCAAAGTTACAAATTAGCGAAAATCAAATAAACACGAAACTTTTAAAACCCTTGGAGCTTCCAAATCTTTGCTCGAGTTTCAAAAAAAAAAAAAGTTTACCAATCAAGGTTAATTTTGTAACAGATTGTAAATAAGATGTTCATCATCATTGAACAAACTTTAATTAGACTTTGAACTGATTGGAATTTTTTTCCTATTCGATTTCCCTCATTCGATCAAGTCTGCATATGTTCAAGGTCAGCAACGTTATTCTTATACATATATTTTTCTTCTTTTTCTTCTTCCTAGCAAATCCACAGGCACACGCACTCACGCACTCATCCAGAGGACACGTAAGACACACAAGAGTACATACATGTCATGCAAGCAGTGACGCTATCATCGAGCGCCGAGACGTCGATACCAAGAAAGACGTGAATTGTGGGTAGAAGCCATTTTTAAAGCGTGCGTATAAGCTCGGCGTGATGATAATGTGCGTGCGATTGACCAACAGACACACAACACACATGCCCATGCCACAAACTTCTTGGATCCTCTGATGGATCATTATGATGACGATCCAGGTCGACCTGTTCCATTTTCGTATCTCAACTCTCGAGATTCCCTTTCGACATCCCCAACGTGCGTATCGTGTGTGTTGTGCGTGTATATGTACTTGATATAACATATCGCGACATATAAATGATATACCGGGTGAGAAAAACAATATTTCAACGAATCGATAACTGATTATTAATCCACCACCCGCTCCGTTCATTCGACGTACCAGCAAGCTCTGATCTCCTCCGCTCTTGAAAATTGTTTCGTGAAAACGATTTCCAAGGTATTGATTCGCACTTGGTTTCAAGCTAGTTCATTTCCGTATGGGTTTATCATCTTTTTAGACTCCCGCGTACATAGCTCGTGAAAGTTACGACGAATCGGATTTTTTTTATCATTGTTGATGCACTTTATTAGATTTGTAAAAAAAAATATTCTGTGATCAGTTTTTTAAATTTTTTTTAAGGTGATTCTTCTTCCCTCCCTCTTGCTATCTAACCTGCCCTCTCATGACCCCGTACGACGACCTCTGTCTCCTACTTTTCCTTGTTACAATATCCAGCGGAAATATCAGGATCCTTTTCAGGTACATGCTTATCGATTTTGCCGACCTCTCCAGTAGAGACAGAATTAAAAATTTGTTTGTGTCTTTAATTTTATCTGAATTCGGAATTGTCTACGCTATCTTTACTGCGTAGTTTAATGCACGTGCATTATTCTAGCGTTATGAATGGCTCCTTTGTTCTCGAGTGAATTAATAGATGCGGCTATTGTCGGTCAGACAAAATATTTTAGCTGGTAATTCAGGACGATATCGCTTATAGTAACTTTAACGAGAATCTCTGTTGATCAATTTAATAGAAAATAATTATTTTAACGTTTCGTGGATGTGCTGGTTAGGCGTGGCTGGGACGACTTCACGACGGCCATTACCATTATAACGAAAACGATGCTACTCCGGTAGGTGACGCTGGAAAGCAACAAAGATACGAGTCGCGTCGGGCTTTTCCGTGAAAAGCCGGGATTACTGCAGCTGACTCTTCCGGCAGAGCTATTTTAATTTGCGTTCAGTGAATCAAAAGATTTGATTACTGGGGCGGAAGAGGAAGTGGCGCCAACTGTTACTGTGCCAGTGCAACCCTATCTACTCCCTTTATTGTAACCCTTTTTACCTGGGTAAGCAGAATCTACGCGATGCAAATATTTTACTTGGTTCATATATTGAAGGTCTCGCTACATTCTTCCTTTGGGGTTACCTTTAACCTATAGACCGCGGGTAGTTTTAAAGTCGGAATATAACATTTTTCTGTGCACGTTTTCAGATGAATTTTCATGTATTTGTCTATGTGTACACTAGCGAGCACTAGTGGGCTTTTTTTTTATAGTGTGATGACATTGATTTACAATGGTATTTTGGAGGATCATTTTTGCTCCCGGCTGAACGAGATACGAGGTGACGCCAAATGCCGTAATTCCGGCGGACTAAGGATTAAGGGTACTGGACTTTTGACTAGGGCTGTCCAAATAGGTTTTCTCTTCGAGCGGACGAAAATTGTGAGGGAGGACCAATCACAGGCAAGGTTGGCTAAACTGTGGGTTGGATTTTTTAAAATTGTGATTCCTTGTTAACACTGTTTCTCGAGGGCGTCGCTCAATTTATGGCCATTTATCGACCTTGTTTGCGTGGCTACTGTATTTTTACTTTCCTTCTTGCTTGTTCTTGCTTACTTTTTGTATTTGTTTTTTTTTTGTGGTCCGACGTTGCAGTGAATCTATTCGATGTTGTTTTGTTAATTTGTTAAATTGACAAATTTCTTTGAAAAATTTTCTTCTGCTTATTTTGATTATGGAAAATATGGATTACGTGATTGAGCGTATAGGCGGTTTTTTTTTGGAAAAATTTGAATTTCACCTTTCACAGTTGGTTAAACTCCTACACTTTATTGAACAGTTGCTGCTGCCTGAAAACCTCCGATAGATTTAGCAGGTAGTAATTTTGTGAAAATAGGGCATTTTTTTTGAGACGCTTCTGTGAGGAAATGGCACGTGCTCTCTTCTCTTCTTTCCCTTTTTTGCCGTCTTCGGAAATTGCAATTTTGTAAGAACTGTGGCTCTGCAAATTTTATTTCCCACACTACGGTAGATCCAGTTGACGTGGATTCTCTTGTTTGACTTTGCCGTTATAGTCTCACGGTTTCCACCCTCGATAATTCGGGGCTTAAACCCCGAGCGCAAACTTCACCAGTTTGCGAATTTCGACCAAAGTTACTTAAATACGATTGAATACTAATCTCAAGAATACACAAGATCTGAGTAGACTCAAGACCACATTCTACCATTCGTTTTCTGCGTATGGACACATCGGTTCGAACCCCTAAGTCAAAGAGTCGCAAATCTCATTTAATCCTACAAATTAAATATTAACCTAAATCTTTATTCGCTAAACAAATTTAATTTTCCAAATAATTTAATTATTTCTCACGTTACCTTCATGCATTTCCCTCTACTTATATTCATCATGTAACAAAACGCAGGTCGAACTGCACGGGGCCATAAACCTCACGCGATAACTAGTTTCTAGAATTTTCTTCTAGGCACGCAACGTTGAAGCTGACCTCACTGAGCTAAAATCCCATGGACTTATAAGATCATAACGTCCCTCGTGCAAGAAAGCTTGAATTCCATTCTTCGCCCTCCCTGTCTCCTACGTACTTTATAAATTTTCAATTAACTACTCGAAATATTTCTACCACATCAATTAAAAACTCGCAAAAGTCGAGCAGACCCGCCGGATTACATTCTGAAAATGGCACAGTCCACGTTTTCTGCATAACATAAGAGTCCTTAAGGGTAAAACGTAGTAATTAAACCGGCGAAAGTAGTGCCGTGGGACCGGAGTATTAGAAACTAGAAAGAGTCTAGACAATTACATCCACAGTGCCCATAAGAGACAGTTAATAGCATAAATAATGTTTTCGTATACTAGCGACGAACAATGCAACGTACCATAGACGCCAGAATATAAAGACCTGATCGTGAATGCTGATCTTGCGCAAACCAACTGCTGATATAAGATTTCGTCAAACCAAACTAAAGAAAAACTAACCCGCGTTTCGTCCTCGTGCAAAAAAAAATATCCAGCAAAGTATCGAGAAAAAAGTGACCGGCACAAAACTTCAAATGACTTACTGGTTAAATTTCCACTTTCCACGGTACTGACAATCGAAATCATCCCAATGGAGTTTATCATCAAAAGCCATACGTATTATTGGCATGACGATTACGAAGCGATTATATTACCGCTTCGATTTTAGTCCTGAAAGCCGATACGGACATGGTACGGCAGCTAACGTAACGTTCCGTAGTAATCGGGGTGAAAACATAATAATAGGCTTATTGTTAGCCGAAGCAACGAATGGAGGGAGACACGAGGGTGGTAAAAGACAGATATGAATACGTATGAGAATGATCCAAAGAAGGTAAACGAAGCATAGAAACAGACTAACGGTTGATGGGCAGTAGGAAAGTCGCGAAGCTGGCAGCGAGTGGCGCCGCACTCGGCTGTGCGTTGAACTATCGATCCACAAGACGCATTCACATCGAGAAAAGCCAAGAGAGTCGTCGTAGCCGCGCTATGACCGTTTACGAAAGCTCGTTGCCATTTAGCATCGCTCGGACTGTTCCCGACGTTATTAGCGCCCCTTACGGTATATTTCAGGCGCACTTCCATGTAAACTACTCGGTCTTAGAATGTTAAAATCGATGCCGCCATTCTATGGTCCGCCGTGAATGGCGGCGGACCACTGTGTCGGCGACATATAAACTCCAGTCGGTACTCGAGCCATACTCGTTTAAAAGTCGTGCACGTACGTTCCACCTAACTTGGCCTAATGCAGAGCTCTAGTTCAGTAAGAGCCTGGAACGACTGGTATGGGAATATCTACTTATTCATAGTACGTGACTAAAAGATAAATCCAAGGATAAATAGATACGGTTATGGTCTGGCAGTTGAGAATTATTTAGTTGCTGCTGTTTAAAGTTATGCCCGAGGTTAATAATACAGTGTGGTGGATATGTGCATTGTTCTCTGAATATGGTTGAAAATTATACTGCAAGATTCTCGAGTGCATATTGACGGAGCAGATGGTGAGTTTGATATATCTATATACAGTATTAATACACGTATAACGAAGAATTGTTAGTGTATATCGATTAAAGTGATCGATATGACAATGATATTCCAGATCAGTGATACGAGAGGCTGCGTTCAATGTGGGATGGATCCAGTGTGCGTGTTTCTCTGTCCCGGAGTGTTGCTATCGGAATTTAATCAACAGTCGATCGAGTCGAACGATAATCCAATGAACGATGAGAGAGTGTTAACGCGATAAGGCTCAGTGAACCGCTCGAAAGATCGATTTTGGAACTAGAGAGTGTACTGAAAGTGTGAAGGGGCTTTCGAAAGATCTAAAAGTCAGGAATAGGTCACCTGTAATGGCGATCTTGCAGGACCACTTGCTGGTACCCTCAAGGACGATCTTTTCAGCCTGTTCGAGGCTGTCTATGTGTGTATCCGGGTCGACTGAAAACGTTGTGCTGAAAAGAACAATGACCTTGTCATCGGGAATTATCCACGCTACTTACTACCACTTTCGATAGACGTTCGAATCGCTGCTCCATGTGTTGACGAACGCCCGGAGGATTCGGCCGATCTTCGTACACCTAGATCGTTAGTTACGTGAGAATTTTTTTATTCTCTCTTGAGTCCTCTGTTTTCGACCTTTCTCAGTGATATTTGCTTCTATTATCGCCTATCGGCATCCTAAAGCTTATCTGATCGAGGGTGGAACAGTGTCATCATTAAGACGTTATCGATCTTCCTTCGCCCACGAATTGGACGATTCTATTAATGAATGGCCACCTGTTAGGCACAGAAACGGAATTAACGTCGCTACCGATTACTGGCTTGGACGGCGTAAGAAAACTTGTTGCACGGACCCCGGTGGCTCCTCGCCAACTTGACTTCGTGTTCCGTCCGAGAAGAATAATCGTCGAGAGGTGGAGGCGTCGCTTTGAGGTTAGGGTAGAATAAGAAAATGCTGGGAATATTAATTGTTTTAATTGTAATTCCTTGTTTTCTTTCTCCCGAAGAACGAAGGCAATATTACACGGTAGAAATGACTCGCGTCAAACTGAAATTCGTCGGATAGGAAAATTAATTGGTTCAACGAACATCTGACTACTGCAACGTTTGCCATGAACTTTCTTACAAGCATTAATTATACTCTATGTCAATACTAACGTCGCAGGAGACATCTCGCATGTTGCCATCTAGGATTTATCGTCTGAACTTACCTATAACGTATAGACCTTTTTGTCAGGATTTACCACACAATGTATATCTAAAGCTAGTTCACGTTCGAGAAAGAAACTCACGATGCGATACACTTTTTCTTTTTATTCCCCTTGCAAAATCGGAATTCCCAGCATACAACTTTTGAATGTTACCTACTTACTTCGGAAGGTCACGTACGTCCTCGCTCTGTCACGAGCTACAGGTGTACGTTGCAAATTTCCAAAAGATTTGAGTGAAATAAAAATGAGGTTAAAAATGCTTTAAAAAAATATAAAAAATGGAGTACCACGAATATCTCGATACAACGATGGCGTCGATCCGATTAAAAAAAATAAATCACGATTCTCTCCACCTACGATTAATTTTACAGATAACCATCCTGTGCTCCATCTTCGTCACGGAGTCACGGACTGCGAAGCATCCCGTCGATTCTGCCAAAATTGGAATCGTCAGAATTTCAGAACGTTCATAAAGACATCAAGATTATTTCTCCCGAAAAAATTCTCAAGTCTTGTCCATTGAAAAATTCGACGATGCAGGACTATGCATTACAGGTGGTTTACGTGGAGGTGGCTGATGGCCAAGAAGACCGGGCTTGTATTTGAACAATGGAGGCGTGGAGGACGTAAGCCACAACAAGTTGCCGTGTGACCTTAATGGACTCTCGATTGAACTCCTGTCGGGTAGGATACGTGATAGCCTACGGAGGGTGGTTACCCCCTCTGGGCCTGTTCTCCAGACCCTTATAGTAATCAGTCGAACATCCACCCACCTCCCTCCCCTCCCTTAGACTGTAATCGTTTGGTTGTAAGGCTCACCCTCTCCGTACGATTATTCCAATTGAATCCACCCTTAAAACTGAACGAGCCCCGGCGCGCACCCTTATGATTATTTTCATCCCTTCCTCTATCCTCTACCCTGCTAGCCCTTACTTCGCCACGAAATTAGCCCGTGTAGTTAAACTTGACTGGCTGCTTAATCGAAGAATTATTTCGAGTGAATTGGACGGAACGCATGCTGCTGACTTTAAACCCTAACGTTCTCAGTTTTTCGGGGGTCAAATGATTCACGACCCTCGACCTCTCGACGAATTCCTTTAAGACTCGTGGCAAATTATGTAAGCTTTATGGATCCTTTTTGACTTTCATCCCTTATCCTAAATCCTTAAAAAAGCTACGATAAAATATAAAAATAATTAAAAAAAATGAAAAGTTCATATTAATCATGAAAACACGAAAGGTCGAAATATGAATTTACTCAATTATTGCTGCTATTTTCCTTTTCAATTAAAAAAAATTCCAATTAAATTTATCTAAAAATTCTCTAAATTCATCACCGTAAGCAGATACGGATATTTAACCATCGATCAACAAATCAATAATTACCTAACGATACACAAAAGATCGATCCGTAATTAAACCTAAATCTATAATATCGATATTTTTTATTACAAAAAAAAAATTAATAATCATCGCCATTACGATTCTGCACGAATTCCTAAAAACAGCCAAAAAGAGGTTATCGTACATTCAGCGCAATACACGATTAATATATTAACATAGTGTATTATAAGTGTACAGGGTGATTCGGAAATATCGCACAAACTTGACCTAAGCTTATCTATTAAATTTTCACGCTTTTGAAACTACCCCGTCAGGTGCTACAATTTTATCGAATCACCCCGTGCACCTATATATATATATATGTATATGTACACAACAATCAGCAGCTTTAGCATATATACAATCCACAAGTCAGGGCGCGTAACAGCGCGTTACGTGTATTACGCAGGACACATTACGCATAGGCGCAGACACAGTGAACGACGACGAAGACAGCGACTCGTTTTACGACACAAAGTCTTAATGGATTCAGGAGAGAAGAGCACAGCGAGTGTCCACAAACCTGTAATAGCGATCTTGGCCGACCATTTGCTGGTACCGTCCAGGACGGATTGCTTCACTGCAGTCATGTGTCCAATGTGCGCCGTTTTGTCTACTCCGAACACGGACCTAAGCTCCGATTCAGATAATTCGCACGGGCTGTGACTCATTCGCTCGCCTCCTCCGTATTCAATAATATCGAAATAACTGAACCCGATTACCGGTAATCGAACGATCGATACCGTGACGTTAAAAGATCGGATGGACGAACGATCGTCGTATACGATATTAAATTTTTTTGTAATTTTTTGTATTAAAAAAAAAAACCTGTTAGAATGTTCAATTCCTTTGATCAGGCGTACGCATCAGTTGGCTGATCGCTAATTGGATGACGTCACGGTATCGGAGGTTAATGTCGATTACAGGAAACTTGACTTGGAATTTACTCATCCGAAAGGTTATCCTAACGTCGACGTCAGACTTTACGGAGAAGGTGAGATACTTTTGATGAGGATTAATATTTTTTAGAATCATTAATGGTTGCTTCATTTTCACTGTGGGAATTTTTTTTTTTATGTATTTACGACGTCATTGCCACAATTTTACAAGGCGGACTTACTTTCGAATTTTTCATTTCTTTTTTATTGATAATACGAATTTTGGACTTGTGGACTCTTGATTTTTTGGAATTAGATCGGGATTAATGATCGATGATTTTGATCGATTGTAACTAGGGCGTCGTGAAGCTTCTTTGCTAGGGTTTTACAAAAATAGTGATAGGGAAAGTAAATTATTGATCGAAATCAACTTCGATCCGATCGATTGAGTTCGATTAACCTGCCGAAGGATGCGAGTAATTAATTAAGCCTGATTCTCATCGGCGAATGCTTCATGGAGGTTGGGGGCTTTATCGAGTTGGCTTTACGTAACGTCATTGGTATTTATGTCGATAAAGATTTATAATGAGCTCGATCCAATTGGACCTAAGCTAATTGAAATCATAATGGAGCTTAATCTCGTACGAGCCAACTAGTTCGTGACACCTTGGGTTAATATCAATTTGATCACGTGTTATCGGACCCAATTAACCCACCCTGCAATGTTTGCTTTTCCTTCAGCCTGGTGGCGTCATCAAAATTTGAAAGTGACTCTTATCTCGGCAGTTCACTGTATATGTTAATTATTATGATTTTTAATAATTTTTTATTCGTAAAAAAAAAGTCCTCTCAATCACAGTAAGTTAGGACGTAAGCCGTTGATCGTTGTTAAGAATGACATGTGAGACAGGGGACTCCTTTACGTTCAATCTCGTAAGAGGATGTCCCCCGATAAAATATTTTATTCGTACGTTATCTTTATCATGCTATATAATGCTATAAAGAATATCCGTTATCGTAGCCCTAGCAGTTGGTGTCACGGGAGACCTTTTTTTAATTATTATCTTGTGTTAATGGTAGCTTTGCCGGAGGCCTAATTTTTTTTTTCTCTTAACGTTACAAATTGCGGTAACCAGGAAGGCATAAAGCGTGTTTTCACGTAGGCGAATCGATGACGCGACTTCAAGACCATTTTCTGCCTTTATTCTATTGACAATGTGAAAAATTATATTCACTTTTTCAAAGTGCAGCGTATCGAATGCATTTTCGATAACACTTATTATTAACGATATTTCGATAACGTTATTATTTAAAAGATAATAATTAAATTTTTCTCTTTCGCGTATGAGATTTTCCTTCGAAATTATTTTCAAAAATATTTTCTTCGCCGAAAGTCGAGTAGGTATTATAGATAAAAAAAATTACGTTCAAAAGCAAGTCTCACCAGTGACAAATTTTTTAACATTATTTCCGATGACTTTTGTGGCAATGACGTTTCTTTCTACTGCAGTGATTTCAAACATATAAAAGTTACGTGTTTACAGTTTCACATCGGAAACCAAGAAAGTGAAGAAGGAAGTAGTCGACTTACCGGATGAGCTCGAAGATTTCCGGTTTCTCCCGTTCCCTCTGTTTCATTCTTTCCTTCATGGCGGTGATTATGCTGTTCGCCTTATCTTCTGCTCCGTGCTTCGAGCTCTTCTCAGCCGCCCCTTGGAACGAGAACGGAAACGAAAACATAAGACAGCGTAACGACGGTAAGAATTTCATCAGCAAAGAATCAAGAGAGTTTCCGTTACCAAGTATCATTACACATATACGTAACTATTTTACCTAGAGCTTCCGGTTCGAGACGGCAATTATTAAAAAATCCTTAACGTCGGAATAATTTTTGGGGGCAATATCCCTGTTATAAGCTGTTTAACGGTCGTTAACGTAATTACGAAATGTTACGTAATTTGCAATTAAACACCAATCTCGTAATTTTCCTTGAAGTTAAAAAACCAATGAAAATCTCGAAATCGTAATCTTTTTCAAGAAAAATGTTCCACGCCTCCTATTTCCCCCAGATCTCTCAGTTCTCACTTTTACCTAGGACGAAAATTCGACTAGGCGAATAAATTTCTCCAGCACTCAGTTCTCGCCAGCACGTCGCTCTTCGTGAAATTTCTGGCGACGTCGACTCAGCCATGCGTCTTTATTACCGGAATGACTGTAACGCGGGTCACGTATGTAAGTCTCCTGGCTGCTGAAACGGTACACGAGTGTATTTGCGTCTCGTACTTCGTAATTTAGAATTTTTACGGAGCATTCAAGGAGTTCTAATTTCACGGCGAAACACCGAAAAGGACTAGGACGAATGTCGTTTGCTCGAAATGCGGCTTTAATCGGGTCGTTTTACGCATAATCGTAGTTTTGCTTTTTTTGACTTATCGCTGGGGAACGTATAAGGGTGCTCTAATTAGACGCCGGTTAATTGACGTTTATTTTTTATTAATTGATACCATTTTTTAAATCTAATTCTCGCTTACTGTTATGATTATCAATCGCGGTGTCGTTGAATCTCAAGCTCAGAATCACATGGAAATTTGATTTTACCCAAGTCACATCCAGTCTTGTTCTTTGCACAGTGCGAATGGCGATCGCTCGTTTTGAAAGACCGGAAGTGGTCGGAGCAACCTGCTCGCAGTCAGCTGACTATTGGAGTATTTCGAGTTTCACACGGAGGTAAATTAATGTGGAGTTGGAAATTGCGTCAACCGATAATTGCTTTCTATTATCTGAACCGTTGTTCTCTGATGAAATGGGAAATTATTCGATTTAACCGATAACCAGTTTCGTCATTGGTGTCAGACTGGATGATCAGCGTCGAGACGCTGGACCATTGACATATGTATATTTTTCCAAAAAGTTTCCGCTCGGATAGACAAAGAGGAAATGACGTAGCGACCAGTCGCTCTCCTTTTCTAATCCTCCCATTGGCTGAATTCTTTATACTTTTGCACTACCGCTACTGATTAGAGATACAGGGCTTGGCCGCTGTCAGTCGCTATTTTTTTCTTTCGGCCAACCATTTTTCTTATCTCTATGCCTGGTCCATATTATACGTCGATGCGTTGGGCGATTCACTGTATTATTCACATTGCCATTTTAGGTGCTCTTGAATGTTCCCGAGCGAAAGATTCTTTTCATTTAATTTTAACGAACAGAAGAAAGTATCGAGCAAATTCAATTTAGTGGCCTCGGAGGTATTTACTTTTTTTTTTTGTTAATTTAATTCTACAACCCTGTTGAAGGTCGAAGTTCACTTCTATCAGTATTATGACTTATACCTCGAAGTCGCTGGTCAGTAAATAATCAAGGAATTTCCCTAGTGTACAAGTTGTATATGTTTTTCAATGCAATTTTTATCAGATATCCTATATACATATACGGCTGTGTAAATAATTTCAATATCCTCCAATAATCCAATACCGCGCGATACTCTGATAAGTAGAACTTTTTCCGAAAAGGTTATCAATTTTCAAAATGATTATATTCCCCAGTCGTATTGTTATCCCGTAACGTCGTTATACTGAAAAGTCACAGCTTTTACAGAACACGAACAAACTCTCCATATACGTATGCGATTAGCAATTCGTGAATCGTGAATTTTCGGAAAAAAAAAAAAAATGGTTAGAGTAAAGCGATAATTCAGCGGCAACACCACATGGGAAAACAACGGGAACCGGAGTGCGTTTTAAAAAAGTGGTTTTAAAATACAAATATTCCTACAAACAATGCGGAGCACAGTCCGAACCATATGCACCGCACATACGTATATCCACATATGTATTTAAGTGAATATAAACAAAAAACAGCGACAAAGTCAAAATAAATACTGAAAACAGTTTCAAATCTTTGGGTATCTTATTATCTCATCTTCCCTACGGAGATACAATATTTGTCGATGCCATATTGACCAAGGAGACAACTAGAAGATACATAGGTGTCTTCCAACGTATCAATATCCCAACATAATATCTAAAATATCACAACATAATCCTCTATAGATCTTCTATAGATTCTCTATAGATCCTTTATAGATCCTTTATAGATCCTCCATCGATCCTCCATCGATCCTCCATCGATCACCCATATCTCAAAACCATACAAATTTTTAAAAGCGTCTAGTGCACTTACGTTGCAAACAGTCCGCATTGAGAAGGTCCTTGCACTTTTCATGACACTTGACGCCACACTCCATGCACCGAACTCCCTGCCTCGCTATACCCCAGAGCAGCCCCTCGCACTCGTAGCAGTAAGTCGGCGAAGTGGCAGTCCAGGTGACGAAATTGTGCGGCGTGGTCGAGGAAATGGGATAGATCATCGCCTGGAGTGTCTTCTTGTAGACGTGCATCTTCTGCGAGCAGCGCAATGCAACGTATGAGAATGCATTTTTTTTTTCTCAAAAAATATCAAGAAAAGCCATTTTCTTCAGACAATTTTTTTTCACTACACTCTCCGGCCCTCTACCGTTTACTGACGTATATAATCGTAGTGGATATGTGCCGGTTGACTGAGGAATATATATATATATGTATACTATGTTATATGTACATTATGAGCATATGAAAGGTACATACGTATATACATATCAAGTGCAGTTTTAGATACGACACACTCAAGTGATCCTGTGCATTTCTGGTGCATCTCTATTGTGGATTTCTTTACTTTCTACTGTCGAATTGATTTTATCTTTACCTCGGGGAACAAGTTGGGTACGTAACTATTTTAAGACTTCCAATCGATTGGAATATATTTGGAGTTGCAATTTATTACTGGTGTAGCAACCAATGTGTGAGGTTCACGTGTGGACACGCGTTCTTTGCACATACGTTGTACTTTCTCTAAGATGGAATATTTCCCTGGGGATCCTTCCTGATATGGTATCAACATCGTACACGCGAATTCTTTGTGTGCCAATATTGGTGTGTATGTTCATGACGGTGCACGCGATTATATATACTATATATGTATATATATGAGTTTATATAACAATGTTTGTATAATAATACAGATTTTTATGGCATTCGTGGAATTTAATGGCTTTATTTTGCGGGATGCTGAATTTTATGAAAGAACTTGGGAAAATATTTTTGTTTTATTTGTATGGTCAGAGGTCATATATTTACTTGACCATTTTCATATATATATATTAAATATAATATGTATATATAATTATTGAATCAGTAAAAATTACTTTGGAGCAACTATATTTGACGAAATAAATGTCTGTTTATATTTTTAAAAACATGTATGATTTTTTTGTATGAAGTTCTTTTTCTTCCTATTTATGAAATATACTGATACTAATATATTTATATTGGATTGTTCAAGTCGACCATTTTAAACAGTGTACAGAGTTACGATACTTGATGTTCATTTGAACTTTTTCGTTATCTTCGACGATAATTATGACGGATTTTGATTTGCATAATTACTATTATATTTTTTTTAACGATAACGCTGGTAAGAGGGCCGAAGACTTTTTATCTTTATTATTATTTATTATTTCCTGCGATATTATTTTTAATAAGGCAAGATTCTTATTGCCTGTTTGTGTGTGAGGGTATATGTACATATATATATATAAAAGATTCGCTAAAATCAGGAAACTGCGTGCCTGCAAATCTTAATATGCACAGGTGATAAAAAAGACATATAGGATAAGATAAATATTCATATAAATAAATATAAATGAATCAAAGGATTCGAGAGAGATTCAATTTTTATCGAGAGTTATCAATAAATATAGTATATACAGATACAAGATAAGATAAGAATCTCTCCGGAATCCTAGCTAAAAGCTAGGGTCATTATAAAAAAGCATGTGAGATTCGGCTAGGAAGCACTATAAAAAAAAAGCTCGAATAAGAATTTTCCCTTTTTTCTCATATTTTTCATAATTTTTCTCAAAAAAATTCTCCACGCGTATACACGTATCCGTACATATACACTATTTGTGCTTTTGGCTCGAGCAAAGGACCTTGCTAGCATACGAGATAAAATCGAAGCTCAGGACCGCAGCATCCTTATCAGGATTCACGTAAGTCCCAGACACAATATGATTCCTTAATTTCCCCCCCCCCCTCCCCCCAAAAAAAACAAAAAGACTACGCGAGTGCCAAGGAAGCATGGACCGGCTAAATGTACCAGGATTCAGATTTCATCTCAATTTCCAGCGTATCTCGGTGATGTCCTTATCAGATTCAACACTCTCCGGATACGTCAGACTTGTACCGTGACCTCATGAAATCCTGGCGAGAGCCTTATCAGTAATTTTGGACCCTTCCTAATTCTTAATTGTATTGTACTATACACATATATACAGCATATGTATACACATGTATAGTTAAAATGCGGTGGTTTCGACTACTTCTTGCCTAATTGATCCTATAGTGACTAGGAGATGATTTTCTAAGTTGCTACTCCTTGCTTGCTTGATTGGTTGCTTGTTTGTTTGTTTGCTTGCAGAGAGGGTGGCACACTTACGTGAAAGAAAATAGACAGCGTGGAAATGAGGATAAAATGCAGCACGGTTCGTATGAAAAAAAAGTACCAAGTTAAATTAACCCCATGTAGTACAAGGCCGACTATTAGGCGATGTTTCGTCGCGTGACTATGAATTGGACTTAAGGATTAAGTGATTTGGAAACCCTACGCGAACATAGTTGTCGTAGGAAAACAGCATTAGATTCATTATTATACGTGACTTCTCGCATTTACATGTAAAACTCTCGAGCGACAGTTATTAACTTGTATTTTTATCTTTGATCCGACCCTCGTTACATCCCTTGGTTATACATATAGATATATATATATTTTTTATCGATTCCCTCCATCCCCGAGTATCCGATTTCGTCATTGCTTTCATCGACATAGACAATTTTTTTTATCGTTGACAATAAAATCCTATTTAATTATACGAATCGTCATTTTATTTATTTCATTAATAACTGCACCGTCCCTTATCGCAGTTATTGATAACACGATAATTTTTCTTTTTTCCGGTATTATCTTTGCGTATTATCAATGCGATCAACGACGAAAGATTATTCTTGTGCTAGGACGACTTCCGGAAGTTGTCATAGACGGAGGCTCGTTTGTTCCGGTCTGTCGCGGAATGAAGGATCCAGAGGGTCAAAAGGTAAATGAGACCGGGAGGAGAAATAAGCATAAAGACAGCCAAGAGCTGGCGTGAACGTAAAACGAAATGGAAATGAGTCTGACGAGATTATGCCAGTGCGCAATGGGCGATTCGTAGGACGAGGGCTCGTTTCTAAGGCCGCGTCGTTCGACCGTGGACGTTAGTAAATTGTAGTATAAATTTTGTTGTCGCTGGAGCGAAAAAAAATTTTTTCACAATATCATACATCGCGAGATACCGGTTCAGATTATATTGTCGTATTTTATATTACGCGAGTATACGATCTCGTTATCAGTAGTTATTTTATCACCGTGCAATTATTTTATCATTTTTTATTAACCTTTTTTTTATTGTATGTCCGGCATTTTTAGTTAATCATCTCGTTTATCAGCGTCCGTGTGGCTTTGGGCTAATGGCTGTAATCGTTAACGCGAATTTGCTCGGCTACCTTCGTACGCGATGCTTAATCTCTTCGATACTAGGCTGAATGTTTATATCTATATGAATATATTCCTGGGTTAGTGCTGAGCTGTCGCGTGTTCTTATCATTTGCATTTTATCCTTAATTACGTTGAAATGTTACAGTGGTAATTATTGTAAAAAATCATCCGAGAGGGTCGTGCGATTGTTGTTGAATTAAAAAATAATTTTAGAAACGACAAAATTCGAGATAATTAATTTTTTCGAACAGACCTCGAAAACAATTGAGCTACCCCCCGTTAGGCAATTTTTGAATATGTATACCGTGAAATTCGTTTCTTTTTTTTTTTTAAATCAGCGATCGCAAAGCTTGAGAAAAAAAATGAAAATAATAAACAATTACTCCGCCTTTTTTTGGATCCCTTAAAAAGTTTATCGAAGATATTGGCACTTTTTTCGAAAAAAAAAAAAAAAAAAAAAAAGAGTGAAACTTTATAATGTATAATTAATGCAAGGGTCTCTTACCAGTTCCTCGTCGTTCAAAGTAGCTCGCGGCACTGCGGACGTCAATCCAGCGTTCCTTTTGGTGGCTGCCATTGTCTGTAGAGAATTATAAAATTTAATAAGCATTTGGTACGTACTGAGTTGAAGATAGGAGAAATTGAAAGAGAATAACAGCAGGAGATGGAAAAAGTCTGTGAGAGTAATAAAAAGAATAGAGATTAAGTGTACGAAAAAAAAACAAAGTAGAATTAGTGTTTCTCGACTAAGACGTCAACTGGCGATAGTTGAAGTTGCTACTAAAAAAGAAAATTTTTGAAAATTTTGAATATTCACATTATACAAAAGCTATGAATAACAACATTTTTGTATTTACAGTGCTGTCCGTGCCAGCCGAACTTTCAAGAATTATATATACAAGTGCTATAGCAAATATATGCATCAACAAAATAAGGCCTAGCTGATCAATGTTTTATAGGCATTTTAACGTGTAAAGAAAGGCATGCGAGCGAGCGTTTCAGTACGGTGATATTGAGAATATTCGGCGCCAAATTCAAATTCGTTAAATTGCCACTCGAAGACAAATGACCAATCGCAAAGAGCGACGTAAAGGAGGATTGGCTAATGCATTTGGGTTGCAATTTTAAATTCTTATCAAACCTAAATATAATCATCGATACACTCGCTCCATGATTGTCAGAGAACTACGAAGAATTTTCTCTACCAATACGTCTATGACGAGTTACAGTGAAATTCGATAGGCGAGAGAAGCGATGAAAAGTAAACTTTGACTTAAGTTGAATTTGATAAGCGAAAGATGATATCTGAAGTATCTTTTATCTAAATGATTTTGCCGTGATATTTACAACTATTTCATAATTACGAGATAAATTACGTAGAAAATTAGTGATTTTAATATAAAAACGTAGTATATATGAGTGATAATTTTAATTATGAAAAATAAAATGGAGATCAGACAAATAAATTGAAAAGTGCGACATTTGTGTTACAAAAAAAAAAATGGCGTAACTAAATGAAAAACTGAGGGAGAATTAGAGAGAAAGAGAGAGACAGATAGAGGATGGGAAAAGGCTATATGGAAAATCTAATCCAATTAGCCTATGGTGTCTTGTATGGTCGCTGGGATTTGCGGTAAAGATTTTAATTAAGATTCTGCGCTCGTTTAGGTTGAATCCAATACTTGCGCAACAAGACACCTTCACCCCAATCGGTTAGCTGGTTGGGATTAACATACATGCGAGTATGTAATCCTTTGAATATTTATTTTTTGAAAAACCTTGAGCTTTCTTTTTAATAGAAAAAAAAACAGTGAGCAGATGAGTTGCATCAGACAAGGCAGATAAGGATGTTTAGAAAATAATTTTTCTCGTACGAAGAAAAAGCCAATTTCGAGAAAATACAGGAATGTGTCATTTTCTGTAATTTTGACTTTTTTTTTTTCTATTACTACGCACATGCAATTGCATCCACCATAGATAATATTCAAAGTGCTTTGTCAAATGCCATACTTATAGATTATTGATTTTAACTCTGGACTACGATTATCCAACAATCATCTACTGACATCTATACGTGTTTCTACGAAATTAAATTGTGTGCTAAGAATCCAATGCATATAGACAGAGTTCAAGAACGTATGCAGCGATGGCTGTTGCACTCTGGGAAAAAAATGCTTTGGATTTTTTTCTATGAAACTACAATTTTCGTGCAGCGAGATCAATTTTTTTATTATATGCGATTCATCGAAAATTTTGAAAATTTCGATATCAACGGTGGATCATGTATATTGTGAAATTTGGAAATATTTTTTTGTCATTTCGAGGAATCGCATCTTGTTCGAATGAGCGCGTGTATGTATAAGGTGGGATAATAAAAGAGACAGAGATAGAAAAAGAGACGGACGATTGAGAGAGAAAGAGAAAGAACAAAAGAAAATGTCAAGGGAGATATAACTTTTCTTTTGTGGCTGCCTTCGGGCAGGCAAACAATTGGGAGTTAAAGCAAAAGAAATATGGGATGATGAAGAATGACAGAGTATTTTATCGTTTATAACGAGAAAAAGAAAATATATGGAAAATATATTTTTATTTTTCAAAGTACTTCAACCTGTACGTCATTATGGAACAATGGCTCAGAACCATACGTTAAACTTTACGTTTAAAGCAAGAAAAAAAATAGGTCGTGAAATGGGAAAATTAAATAGTGAAAAAATTTTGAACTCAAATGACGAAGTGTGAAATATAATGAAAATAAATGCGTTTATGGGTAAACGAATCGTAGGAAAGTTGTGAGTCAAGCGATAGGCAGAAATGTAATTTAAAAGAAAAGTTGGCTGTGACTGCGTAGTCAAATTAAAGAAAAAAAAGAAACGAGCGGGAATTTCAAATTAACTAATTGCAGCTTGTAAGTGAATTTTTAAAGCACTACACTTTAAATTGTTGAATTATAAAATTATTGTATGAAACAGAGCGAAAGACGTTTTTTTTTCTTTTTTAATAAAAATCCAAACTTTCGACGTATGAGGCAATAATAATAATAATTTGAATTTTAAAATGAAATTTCATTGAAAAAAACCCAATAAAAGCAGATCCCTGAGTTTCATCCCTTAACGTTCCGTTGGTTAGATAGGCTTACAAAAATATTCAGCATTCGTGATAAAAGGAGTGAAACGAGAGTGACACGAAGTTGGTGAAAAAAAAAAAAGAGAAAGAGAAGGAAGGCTAACTAGAAAAATAAATAGTGAATAGACAGAAAGAGAAAGAGAAATCTGAAAACTGTGAAAAAGCATGCGACGTTCGAGCAAGCTTAATTAACTTTGGTAAGGAGGCATTTAATTAGTACCTTCAAGACCTGTAGGTAGAGTTTTGAGATTTTTTTGATTTGTTTTTTTTAGAGGTTCAGTGAGTGGTTTCAGGTGTTCAGGTGTTCAGGTAGATATAACAACGGGCGCCACAGAGAACAAACAAAGAATAGCATTATCTGCCGGTTAGTTGTGCTCCTTTCATATTTGGAGGTTATTCTTCATAGGCACGACGACAAAGTGAAAGACACTCGCAGCGAGAGCGACAATTATCGACTGTCCGTAAGGACAATTGAATGGACCAAAAAGATCTTGCGAAAGGCAGAAAATTTGTGATAAAATTTTGTTTTTTTCCAAAATTTTTATATTTCGTTTCACATGAATATTGAACCTTCGCCAATGTTATATTCCCCACAGATATTCCAATGACATCACCCACTCTTCGTAAAGACATGAAAAATTCAATTTCTTCCTGTCGGATTAACTCGATAAGTTCGCTCTCGTACATAAAAATTGTAACAGATCCAGGGAGACTTTGGGATATGCAGTATCATTTTTTCGATCTCGAGGTTAAAGTTGAGTTCGAAAGGAACGACAGTACCGTTCAAGGACACGATATGGAAGCTCCAGGATAAAGGTACGGTACACAACAATTAGATATAAATTTTCGAACAGTCGACACTGAACATTCAGGGATTAGAGAAAGAAAAAAGAGAATTAGAAAGAGTGAGAG
Source organism: Calameuta pallipes (assembly GCA_030142375.1). Lineage (NCBI taxonomy): Eukaryota > Metazoa > Arthropoda > Insecta > Hymenoptera > Cephidae > Calameuta > Calameuta pallipes. Next base: position 141,381 of record JARQSW010000852.1, read on the forward strand.
AGAGAGAGAGAGAGTGTGTGTGTATGAGAATGAGAGAGTGAGAGGGGAGCGCCGGGAGAGGAAAGAAGGGAGATTTAAAGGACAATATAAAATTCTTTCATCCTTGCAGCATCACGATACAAAGGATCACTAGATGGATACAGGAAAGATATGATCAAGGATTTTTTTTTGCTTTCCTGGAATCGACGCTCCCATCTCCCGTGTGACACCCGGGCAACATTTAACCCATTGATACAGGCGACCAAAAAAAAAAACGAAAAAAAAAAGGAAATTACCTTGTCTCCCACCTTTGGTCGAAAATATCGAGAAAAATCAATAAAGTTATAAATCGATCACTTCGGTAATGTTTACATGAGAATCGCTCGGTATTTAGACGTAACAAGGGCGACACAAAGGGGAAAAGAAAATTCAAATCTTCACAATATGAACGGATGGAGATGCAGGGTTATACAAGGTGGTTCGAGATATCTGTATCTCTGTAGCAACGAGATAAATTGATTCATAGGTTTTCGTCTACTTATTCCATCTATTCGACGAGAACAGTAGCTTCGACTGAATTGGATCGAGCCTTCGGAATCTGAATGGATCAAGCAGGATCAAAAGGTTTATTTGAAGAATCTTCCTTCAGCTCGAAGAAGAAAAGATACCCGCAGCGACGAAGTACGCAATTTTTTTTTGTCAATTCTTTAACCTTTTTTTCCATCCCTTCGCCTTCTATATGCTTCGTCTATTTCTTTATCTATTCTTCTTATCCGCGGGGTCTAGGCTCTATTGTCCCCGGATACTACGGCAAGAATTTTCATTTAATCTTCGTGCAAGTCACGCGTGGCTAATAAGTGTCTAGTAAAATGGGAAACTCGTGCTGGAGGATCTTTGATAATTTTACGAAATTCGTTGTATCGAATAATTTTGTGATTTATGAGAAATCTGTGGTACGAGTTGAAAATTGTAAAAAAATAAAGTAATTTAATTCGTATGAATCAAATATGAGAATTAAATAAGTGGATTTTTTTTTTTCTTTAAACGAGGTAAACGAGCTTTTGCTTAATTCTTTATTGTGTTACGTCGTCGCTGAAGGATGTATTATTCAACGGGTGTTCATTAGAAACAAACGAAGTGCTATTCGCATTCGAATTTCAAATGTCCAGTTACGACTTGACCACTACCTCCGGGGACTGTACTTCCGGAAGTAGCTCGGATCTTCCCTTGCGGTAACGAGAACGTCTGTGAAGATATTTTTAGGTTATCTTCGTTAAACTATATCATCACTGAACGTTTCTGGAATAGACAGTTTTAAAATATATAAAATTATAATTTCCCTCCAAAAATTGTTCAAGCTCAAATAAATATTACCACAGATTTCGGAGCAACGTACCATATTTTCAAAATAAAATTCCCTATAAAAATCCGTACCACAGTCTAATTGAAAAATATCGTAACGACTTAAGCAGTTGCGTAATTATCAGCTCGAGGCAAAACAGGTTTACGTAGACATCATAAACCCAACTCCTGTTAAACTTCTCGTCAGGATAGCATATCAACCCAACTGCAGTTTCTAATTAATCCAAATGAATAACATTGGAATCGTATACAGAAACCAGACACAGTAAGTCCCTGCTAACTCCGAAGGCGGATACGTAAGACACGAAAATTACAAAAAGTATAACGACGCTTTACTATAAGAAAACGAGAAGAGATACACGCGAAAAAGTGTAGGCGACGTCCTTGGATACGTCGAGGATCAGGATTACGATAAGGAGGATAAGGATAAAAAGGGGGCGGAGGCGTAATATCCTGTACAAAGAAATTTGCCATAAGACACGACCGGACGACCAACAAGGTCGTATCTTATGCATTTGCCGTCGCAAAAAAAAAATAAATAAATTTCCCAAAAGGGTAAACCGGAAGTGTCGGATATCCAAAAAAATGTTCATCTAATTAGCGTAACCGAAAATTAATTTTTCCTATGAATTTGAATTTTGATTGGTTCAGCAGGTTTTTTTTTTTGGAATTTTGGATACATTCACGACGGCGCACACACAGATGCACATATACACACATATATACATTCTTTTGTTTTGCGATGGCTACTGCATAAGACAGTCGCCACACGTTACGTGTGGCTGCTCCTTAAAAGGTAAATCGTGATGGGAAGCTAATTCCATGAACCGGACGTCCTAGACGGTCCAGGTAAATAGATGACGGATAATGTAGATAATAATAGGTAATCATGTACCTACCAGCTCGGAGACCAGGGGTATAGACTTGCGACGTGGCCGAATATCCGGCATGCTGTCGATGTTGCTGTAGAAGGGATTGTCGCCGGGATGCCTGAAATCGAAACGATCATAATTAACCCATCGTTAATTAATCCATCGAAGCACGTGGACACGTCTCCTAGGTAATTTGGCTGTTAAGTTAAAATCGACAGAGACACAAGATAGCTAACTTTTCAATTTTAAACAGTCTCGGTTCTAGAGTCACAATATAAATATTTCAAAAAAAAATGGTAAATCAAAAAAAAAAATTTCAAAATTTCTCAAATTCATTTCAGAGCTTAAAAACGTTCTCTTACAGTTTTTAAATGCGACCAATACAATTCAAGCCATATATTGGCTTTGTTAACGTTGTTAATGACGGACTACTGAAACTACCCTTAAAGCTTTTGCACCCCATTGAAATTTGTATTATCAAAGTCAAATTTGAGATTTTTTTTATCGATCGAAAGTCGGATGATGGATTGTTCGGGGCTAATTTTTTTTTTACTGTAGATACTAATACCCTCTTGCCGTTTGCACCGAGGGTCGAAAGCCCAAGGTTTGAGACGGGACAGACTGAGAAACGGTTAAAGCAACGTCCAACGGTTAAAGCAACGTCCAATTAGTCGCATGGTACGTTGGTGTCGTGTCGGGACGAAATATACGCGGCTAATGGTGCTAGATGGTTGCAGATATCAGAACTGACTCGAAGTGGCCCACTCTTTCACCCCATTTCCTTCCGGTGACCCATTCCCATCAGCCCCCAGACTTCCTCGGCACTCCAGGTCTTCCTATCGTGAGACCACCCCTAGGTCACCCTTAGTCACCCTCGGCCATCTTTAGCCACCCTGAGCCACCCTTCACAAGCGAACCCTCTCGCCGACTCGCCCTAGGACTCTTATCGTGAATTTCGATTGGCACCCTCAAGCCACCCTTATAGACTCGATTCGGCCATTTGTTTACCGAACCCACCGAGCTTTTAAGTCGAAACTCACCCCCACGAAATGACAAGATCCCGATTTTATTTTTTATTCTCAGACTTTACGTATATGGATCGATTACTTTCCCTCCGGCGACCCCCTTTCGAAACCCACCCTTATTCACTTCTCGAGTGTACTCGCACCTTGAGAGCTACCACGATCCAAGTACCTTCTCCGGGAGTATGTACTTGGCTATACTAATATCTCTCGGAATTTTTATTTTTTTTATTGTTTACACCCTTAATGCCTCAAGATGGTTTTAATTTTTTTTTTTTTTTTTTTTTTTCGATAATTTCTCGAACCATGAATCTTCAAGACGACTATCCGATAAGTCACCTGAAAACTAACCTTAATCTTCGTGACGATTCGTCGTTTATCGCTCCGTGGAGAGAGGAGATTATCATGGGAACTAGGTCGGTTATCATCCTGTGTGACAGGACCTTCATCTTAATCGCCTCCAAAACGGTACTTCGTTCCTACACGCTACTCCACGTCAAGAGCAATCCTACCAAACCCTAGGGAACCTTTCCGCTCTCTTTTAGTACATGATTTTTCCGCAGAGCCAGGAGGGAGCTTCTGAGTGTTCGATATATGTACGAAAATAGCGAAAATTGATGTTTTTGTCGCGCTTTGCTCCACGTCCTAAGGACGAAGACAGATGCTGTGTTTTCTTCATCATAGCCTTCTTATGGATCTGTCAATTTCTCAGTATTCGTCTCATGTACTAAAGACGTGAACGCGAGCAGCTGACGTTGCGGAATGATGGAAAAATCAATTTTATCAGGACACTGATATACGTGCATATAGAAACGCACAGTTTCCTGGTAAGAAAAAAACAGACTTTCTTCAGTCTAACGATACTTTTTGACCGAAAATAAAAGCAGCAATTTCGAATTTCTAATTAAATTAGAAAATAAGTCTTTTGAGGTTTAGAATAGAAAAATTTTTTTTTTCTCTACCAGAAAAAGGTTTACGTTGCGTCATTTCGTACGAAATGTGCAATGAAATTTTTATCGAAAAAAAATTATTAAATGACATATAACAATTTTGAATCTGGAAATCATCTCGCGACAAAATAAAATAAAAGTGTATGGTATAAAGGCGCGTATTCACTTAGCGAACAAATGAAAGGGGAACTAAGGTAGCGAATGAACTCGGCTGAATATTTGTTCGTATAGTTTTAATACAATTCAATTTATTGTCTGCTGTCGACAGTGGTATTTATTTTTGAACGTTTGCACGAACCTTAATTGAATTCTGCTTGTCAAAGAACTTCATTGTCAAAAGTTCATTGGATTACCTTATCAAAGATAAACCAATCGGTTATCTTTCGCTTTCGTTTACGTGTACACACTAATAAAATGAGTTCGTTCTCTACTTTTTGGTCGCTCAATGAATACGCACCTTTGGACTCTAATATTTGTATACCATACAAAAGAGTCAATTTTGATAACGTGCGCGTTGATAACGCACCGATACGTTCTTTTTCATTTTTTACCAATTTTTACCATACGAAACGAACAAACGAGTATGAATGTAAAGAAGTGTGAACTCACCCATTGGCTCGTCCTCCAGATTCGCCTCCAGCACCGCTGGGATTCTAACAAACAAAAAAACAAGTTTATTAAAAAACAAGCTAGTAACAATGAACAAAAATGAAAAAAAAAAAAACACAGCTCGTGTCCAAACAACGATGTACAGTCTTAAGAAAGTGTGCAGCCGCGAAAGCCCGATATCATAATTGCGAAATATTACGTTGAAAAAAAAAAGAAGAAGCGATCGAAAGAATATTCCGTATAAGAAAATTTGGAAAATTCCCCAAAAACTTTTATCCAATTTTACCTGAAATCCCAGTTTCAAAATTTTCAAAATTTTCTAACCGAAACGTTACCCAGATTTCACGGCCGCACACGCACAATGTTTTGCCTCGATCTAACAGTATTAGCATGAAACAGAAACGAGTGTCCGGGCGACGGCTTCGCTTTGGTCGACTTATTTCGTCCTGGGAAGAAAGTCGTTAACGTCACTTTTCAAAGTTGCGATTTATTGACGGATCCTGATCGAAACGTCCCTAGTTACATTGCTAGGTGGACATTCGACCTTATTTTTTTTCCTCTTACATTTCAAACTTTTCAGACACTTATTCTTCTCTGCTATCATCAGTCCGATACAAATGACTTCTGATACAGCAATTTACAATTAGTCGTAATTTCGTAGCTGTATCGTTTACGTTACATAAATACGTGTCCGCACGTCAGACCCCGCTTATGCCTTTTCTAGTTCGTTCTCGGAATAAATTTTTTTACCGTGGCGCCATCCGGTGGCCGAACGGCAAATTAGTCTTTCTGACTTTCTCTCCACCACCATTTCTATCGCTGACACGAATATGGACGTTCCACGTCTGCTTATCAATTGACGCTTTTCACTTGGTCCTTTCGTCGCTGCACGCTCAACATTTCTCTTCCGTTTTTTACGACGTCGCATGGACGTCCCTCTCCTACGTCAGGCGTCGGCTTCCCCTTGGCTTCTAGGCGATTTGGCGCGTCTGCCCTCTCTCGTGAAGTGGTTGCGAGAGTGTATAACAGCCCGTATAAATATAATATGTATAATACTCGTAATCTGATACGATAGAGTTATATAATAATATAATATAAACTTATAGATAGCGTAACAAGTATTAGAGTTAGACCCACGGGTAGGTATCTCTTTTTTCTTTGTTTCTCTGTTAAACAGTCTTGCGGAAGGGTTATTCCTGCTCGAAGCTCAACGCTGGAGTGATGCTTTTATCAGTTCTATGTGTATTTGCCTTAACCACTGAGTGGGCGCTTTCGAAAACGTCTTTCTCGGTAAACGAAAAGTGGGAATTTTTATTTCCTTTTTTTTTTCTCACTTTTTTTTCCTATTCATTTCCATTACATTGTTCCGTAAACAGGTACAAAAGCCACTTGATATATCGAACGACGGGAACATCGGATGCCCTGATTCTTGAACTTTTCCAGTGACATTCTTTTACTTTTTTTTTTTTACTATTTCCTTAAAAGTGTACTTCCAAGTATCGAATTGATCAGTCAGGCGTACATTAATTAGTCAAGATCACGAAGCATTTTGTATATGTCACATAGGTTTTTGTAACGCGGGATTTTTAAATTTCAATTATCGGCACGACTATTCTGTCTGATTATTCAAAATTTTGAATTCTAGATAATCGATCGATTTTTTTTTTGGAATTTGACATTTTCCCCATTTTTTTTTTCTAATCGCGTGCAGCATCAACCAAGACGTTTTCGAAGGCAGGGAGGAGTAACTTAATATATCTATAGGTATATAGGTGGTACAGCATCGCTTTGCGACTACATTTCATAAGCGATACATGACAACGAAACATCATTTATCCAATTATCTATTAGGTCCTTAATAACGAACTACCGTTTACGTGAATACTAGCTTAATCGTTTTTTTAAATTTTTTTCTACTAAACTCTATATCGAAAGCCTTAATAATCTTCGCTGTTCTACATCGATCGATGATTTCGTTAATGATATGACACTTAATGAGACACGATGACGATAATGATATGGAAGAGTGATAAGGGATCCGCAGCGTCGAGACTTCGTATTCGTAGCAATTTTCCCTTAAAAAAATCTTCATTCCCGTTAATTTCAAAAAAATTATCTGCGTTCATTAAAGTAATTAAGACATTCCTCCCGAGGCAGATATGTTAAATTTACAAGGCTTATCATCATTTATCACAACCTGAATATAGGTACAATAGCGAAAAACGTCGATAACGAAGCAACAGTCTGACATAAAAATATGGCGCATGACCCGCATGAAAAATTGTAAATCACAAAGCGCCAATTATTTATTAACATTTCGAACACGCATTGTGGATATTAGTATGACGTTGTCATATGGAACGTGTATCGTTTCTACTGTAGTATATTCGATAAACAAATACGACATATGCATATGTACGACATGCATATAGTACCAGGTATACATAGCCTATGTACCGTCTATATCCACACGTCACTAATTTCCCCCCCTTCTCACCCTAGGATTAAAAATGCAAAATTACTCAAATTTGAAAAAGCAGCATTTTCTGCCACGAAGAAGAATTCTCGACGGTGGACCTATTCTATGATATAACATTTAACGTGCACTTAGTTTACCTATACTGCACGTTCAATATGGATGACCTGTGAACCGAATGTTAGTCAAGCATAAGTAAACGCGTCTACCTGTCCTGTTGAGTCTACGGGCTACATATATGTATATATACTGATTGTAGAACTACACATATGTATATACTGATAGTAGACTCGAGTCGATTAGAAGTTACGTTCCTGTTGTTAAAATGTGTTTTACACTTGAGAACAATTTGACGAATTTTTGGATTAAATAATTTTTCTCATTTCTTTCCTTAATGGATATGTAAATATAAATAATAATCTTTTTGGAGAAATTTTTAAAATTTCATTTTTTTCTATGCTCGGACAAGCGCACGCGTTTACCATGACGATTTCGCAGGTCTTTTTAATGATCCGTGTTACGTTTATGGATTATACGAAAAATTAGCCGATTTGCGTATTTACTATGTGTGTATAAGTGGTGCGTGATATCGAATTGGGAATTGCGGATATTCTGACTGTTGGTTCATATTCCAACGTTCCCAATGTCTGCGGATGATATGTTGAGCCGTATATGTAATAATAACAGTGTGCGTGTTATTACGGTGTAGCGCCTGTAAATCCACGCAGCATCCAAACCCTAATCCTACCTTTCTCAAATAATCCCCCCACGCGTCTCACGTATCCTCCTCTCCACCCTCGCAGTCACGAATTCACGTGAAATTCGAAAATTCCGCCTCATCTCGACCTGTTCCCGTTCCGGTTATTAAATCATCGTCACTTTGGAGCTTCGTAGTCTATGAAAGAGAATAATTAATTTTGAATCCTTCGTAATTTTCAATCGGTCTTTTACATCGTCTAAAATAAGTTCCAGGCATATTACTTTTTGGAAAATTTTTTAGAATTATTTATTCACGTCGAAGGTTTATTCTTTTCAAATTCATTTTGAAAATTTTGAATCTAATTGAAATTAGGTATAAAGTATATCAAATTATATGTATATTATTTTGATAAGGCTTCATAAGGAACACCTTAGGGGGTTATCAGGGGGTTCATACGAATTTCAATTAACCCTCATATTAATTCAGGATCGAATATGCATTTTTGGCGATGTGTGAATTTTTTAGTTAATACTCAAAATTTTTAACTAATACTTTCCCACGCACCACTTTCTCTTCGGGTAAAGGAACTCGATGCAATTTTTTTACCTCGTTCTCTTTAATTTTCTTGGCCAATTTTTTTTTACTCGTAAAATCCTCAAATTTCTCAAGAGATTCGCTCGATCGAGGATTCCAAATTTTCCCCTTCGTTAATAATAAGACGCGCAATATTTTACCAATTTTTTTTAACTTGATTATCGTTTCATCGGATCAATCCAGAACGGATTTTTCCCCTAAGAATAATTTTCAACTGACAAATCTCCGAAGTGATTCCAAGTAATCGACATTGATTAAAAACAAAGTTTCCAATAAATCCAAAGAAAATTATATCCAGACCCAATCAGTTACCCGGTATATACGTGAACGGTAACTTTTGAAATAACAGTACATAAGACCCCCTCCACGTAACTAAAGACTCAAACTTTTCACGTAGGAACGAAATGGGATTGAATTTTGGATTTAAATCCAAGGTAAATTCTGTGTCCGCCTTTACGATCCGATGCGGGAGCGTCTGTTGCTTTTATGAGTGTCAGGCTTTATCCCGTCGTATCCCTCCGCCTCAAAACCCTCCCTCTACCCCCTCTCATCCTTACGTCACTCATTCCAAAAGAAGCCCCAGGAAATCCAAAGCCGTGAAATCGTTAAAGCAGGCAGCCCTCCTTCGAAATTCTGTTTGATTAAAAATACGAAAATTTACAAATTCCATAAAAAAAACGTTTAAATCTACCTGGAGAGACGGACGCGAGGGTGAAAAAGAGAACACTCGTTATTTTTTTAAATAAACCTCGAAAAATCCTCAAATTAATCAAAAAGTGCCGCGAGATACATAATCCTAGCCTCGAACAGGGACTCTGTTCATTCAATTATGTATTATTCCTATATATATTAATTGACACTGAATCTAACGCATAGGTACGTGTTGTACACACGAATCATATGTGTGTGTGTATGTGTGTGTGTGAAACGAGGAAAAAAAAACTACGATTTCGTCCGCAGTGAAAATTTAAGAAAATCCATTAGCGACGATCTAAAAAAAATTTCAAGACGTTATACAATATATGTGACCAATGTAGGTTACAGACAGAAAAACAATAACTAGAGCACCGGTTAAATATTTTACACCAAAAAAATCGTAGTAACAGCAAGAAAAATGTTTTAAAAAATTTACCATTATTATTATAAGCGTCCGAACTTTATTTAGTCAATCTCACCAGAGTCCTCATTGTCACTAGACATTTTTTCATTTTCAAATACCATTTTTTTTCTCCGTGCTACGAGAAACCGAAAATTCGTATTTCTAATTCCGGTACATTAGTTGCGTCTTTTTTTTGAATAAATGTGTAGCTTGTTATTATTATAAATCGAAAAGTGTATTTCTTACGTAGCTTGGTGTGCAAAGATCGTTATTCATAGGTATATTAGGTGTGCGAGAAGCTGGTTCGTATAAAAGTGAGAAATAGTCATTGGTCTCGTGTTTTTTTTTTCTTCGGCCCTTTTTTCCCCTATTCCCTCTATCTCGCTTCATCTCTTTAGTTCTTAGACTCTTTTGTTCCGCCTCCTCGTATGACTGATTATACGTCTGTCTGCCTACTCGTATCGACAATCTCACTGGCCGTGTTTCCATTTAAGATGAATGGCGAAGCTAATTGATTTATGGGAGCTCACGGATTTCTCATGTATATCGAGATGCTAATTTTTATTCTTTATAAGTTGTAAGGAAAATTTTTACAAAGAGCAAAATTACGTCATACTATGAATTTTTAATGGGTCTGCATAAAAACGGGTAATTATTATGCTAATTCTTGCTGGCATCTGGCGAAACTTTAAGGTCGATTTTCAGAGGTTGCCTAACGTGCTAAACTAAAATTGTATGTGGTAGTAGTGAAAATTCGGACCACTCGTTAATTAATACGGCGTTCATTAAAATGCCGGAAAACGACGAAACGCGGTTCAATTGTTCTCTGCGGGTCGGAGGTCAGAGATCAGAGATAGTTAAGGGTATAGTTATTCGCGAATGGTGACGTGTATCTGGTCCATTTATACGTAACCTCTTTCAATCTTCTATAGAGGGTTGAATTATTATATAATTGCGCGAATGTGGGATAATAATTTTGACGTCACGTACGATAAGAAAGACAAGTAGAGGGAGTTTTGGGGAAAAAATTAATTAATAGATTATCAATTGAAACATCCGTAAGATTGATGAGCTTGTAGATTGTGATTAAAAAAAATGTTCAGGATAATTTTTAATTTTTTCAACAATATCTCTGCCTTCTTTTTACTCAGGAAAATTCAAAATCTTAATTGCTTTATTGAATATTTCGAAATCGTGTCACCACTGCCATTCGCGTGAGGAAAATGACTTTTCGGAACGTTCGATTCTATTCGATATGTCGCCGACACGACTTGGCGGTGAATTTGGGTGAAAGAAGTTGAAAAATGTAAAAATGAAGGAAACGCAACAATCGATGTACGATCGGAGGTGAAAAGTGAAGATTGTAGTAAAATTCGACGCTGGGAGCGGAATGGCGTCAGAGGAGGAAGGAAAATATGAAAATCTATATATTGAAATCCGTGAGTCTCCCTATTGACAGATCCTCCATTTTGTTGCTTCGCTATATATAGTACCTATATATAGCGAAAAAAAGGATTCATCTCGACAAGAACGTCGCTTCAACCGTTAAAGATCGTCTCGATTCACTTTTTCTCATCTTTATGGCCACCACCGGGTTAACCAAAAGATATTTGAATTTCCCGCGTTTCCACGGCTCGTCATCTAACGAATTACGCTCCTAGATTAATATTCCTAAACATCGATTAATCATTACGCACGACAAATAATCGGCCTCGTCTAATCGCGATTATACGATATACTGAAAAGCTTGACGCTTTTTTTTTCACGACCTATATATAAACCGTTTCAAAAGCACACGCCCAAAAGTAACAATTGAAAGCTCCTATATATTTCTGCCGCATAAATATGCATTTCAAACTGATCCGATGTGACTCTTGCGTAATATCGTGTACACATACAAGATAGTAATCCTTAAATACGCAAAAGATCCTATTCTCGCGAATGATCGCGTTACCACGGAAGTGTAGATTCCTACTATTTCTTTTTTCGGAAAATATAAGAAAAAAAAAAAATAATAAAATGATTAGCCCGAGGGAAGAACTGTATTCCGGTACCTTGAAGGAATACAAAGGAGTGACGGTACCATTATTATTATTATTATCATTATCATTATTATCATTGATCGGCCCCATGTAACACGCATAAAAAAAAAAGAATAAGAAAAATTGAAAAACATGAAAAATTAGTATTGTCCACGTAATACTGAGTGGCGAAGTTTAAGTCATAAAAAATGGCCGAACACGAACGTAATTATGATTAAAGACCTCTCTCTTTAACGTAGACGTCTAAAAATCTTACTGGCTTAATGGTTGCACCATTGCGTCGCGACGCCCTTTATTTGTACCTGATGGTTATGATCACATAATATGCATCTAGATACACCAGACGTATCGATATCTTTGTAATTTTTGCCCATAAGGAAATCCTGACCTTTGGATACGAAGGGTTCGAGCAATCAGTTCAAAGTTCAAAGGTCAGCGGGGGTTGATTTCGCAAGTAATTCGATGTGCACAAGTAGCGATACGATGCCTGTACGACTCCGACTTGTTACGCGTGAGTCACGTGTTCGTCCTGACGTCTTAAGGACTTCCTGTCAGACGATTACGAACCCTTTCTAGGAATCCTGATCTAAACGAATGGGTACGATCTAAATCTCTAAAGGTAATGGAATCCTCGTCCTGGCTCTTGACCCGATATTTCAGGAATAAGTAGTCAGATGGGTTTAAACTGTATGGTGAAAGCCTTAGGGTCGGTGTTCATTGCGCGGCGAGCTTACTTAATTCCTAGCGGTATTTGCGGCAGGGCCGCCGTCACTGTCGGCTTCAATTAATTCCGGCATTAGGTGAAAGGGCTTTCCACGAAGAAGCCTGGCGTCTTTATGAGGCTGAAAGAGCGACCGCGCAGGCATCAGCCCTTTCTAAACTACCTTAAAGCATATACGTGTGCGGCATAAAGCACCGTCTACCGGCTCCGCGTTACCTATTTATATAGAACTTAGAACGTATCTCGGTGTCTGTCTAGTGTGTGTGCTGTGTGGATCGACTATTTTCGTATTAGTCCGACGTCGATTTGAGGCTCTTACAAATATTGCTTAGCCAAGCGTTTCTGGTTTTTACTTAAATTGACTAGTATCATTCTTAACCCCTTTATGCGTATACGTTATATGTAATCGGGTTGTAGGCCATCCGAGGATCGCGCAACGGCCTAAGCCGATGACCCTTTATTGACTCTGTGGATCCATATTATGTAAAACCTTGATTCCTGGTAGACAGTACGTTCGATCGAAGCTGGGCCTCATTTTCATCTTCTGCGTGAATCTTGGGCAGGGTTGTGTTCAGGGCTCTTCTCACATTGGCAGGGCTTAGTTGAGTTAAGTCAGGTAAGTGACGTAGGCCGGGATTGCGAAGGTCCCATGTGAGGTCGGAGCAGGGTTCATGGGTAATAAGGACGACGAGGAGTGAAATGTTGGGTAATGAAAGGAATAGATAAGAAATGTTAGGGATGAGATACGATGAAAGGGCGCAAGGTTGTAAGATGGGTTAGGTATGGTTATCACTTAAATATTGGCCCAACCAAACCTCGAACAGACTCTACCAAGGTTTTCGCGTCCTCACTTGATCATGATACTCACTGCCGTAGGTCCTTGAGTGATCGTGGCGTCCTTGGCCTCTTCAACCTCCTTCAGCTTTTCCTCGGCTTTGCGTTCCTTCAAAGCTTTCAGGAGCTTCCATTTCGATCCCGATGGTCCCGGGCTGACCTGACCCTCCTTCAGGGTAGCGTCCGAGCTACCGCACGAGGAGGAGTCTATCTTGATCTTCGGTAGGCTTAGCGTCGCTGTGGTTCCGGTCTCAGCGCTTTCGGCCCCTTCGCGTTCTCCTTCAATTACAGTGCTTTCAGAGTCCCAGCCACCTGGGATGCTCACTGAGACTTCGCTAGCTGCTACACTTACGCTACCTTCGCGAGAAAGTGAATCCGAGCCAGGAGGCATGCGATCCTGCCTCAAGGTCGAGCCGCTCGAGCTTCTTCGTGAACGCTCCTCGTTGGCCAGCTCCTCTTCCTCCTCTTCACCTTCGTCTTCGTCCATCGACTGTCTTGGACTGTCGGGACCTGAAGTCTCCCCCGAGGAACCTTCCTCCATGGGGTCTGCAAGTCTCTCCTCCTTTCTTGCTTCTTCCTCGTGGGCCCAGGTGTGATAGTCGGTCACTCTCGCGAAAACTGTCTCCACGCTCTCGGCTGTTTTCCGTTTTGGTATTGGTTTCTCATCACGGAACACTTCACGGCCTGCTCTGGTGTCCTTGACCGTGCCATTGATCCTGGTTCCTTTATTGATCTCCTTCTCGACGACCTCGTCCCTTGGCTTGGCCTTGAGTCGAAGTTCCCGCAGCACGAAGGACATGCGTTCCTTGACGTCCTCGTCCGGTTCGTAAGGTTCAGTCTCTTCAGGTTCCTCGACCAGAACGTCACCCATCTCAATTTCCATTTGGGACTGCCTTTCCAGCTCCTCCAATTTCCTGAGCTCGTAACAGTACCACTCGTCCTCGGAATCTATGGAGTCTTCCGTACTTTGTCTTCTGGAAGAAACTCTCGAGGTACTTCTGTATGAATGAGTACTGCGATTGTCCTCGTCCGGATCCCCCCGACCACCCCAAGGAATCTCCAGGGACTGCTGGTGTCTTGGTAAGAACCTGCTGCCTGGCCCATGACCTCGAAGACTCGAGGCGGATGGACTTCCTTCCGACGGCGGAGCCTCCTCCGAGATACTAGTCACTAGTTCGGGCAACTTGGTGCCACCAGATTTCTCACTTTTCTCCGAGACAGCGTCTTCCGGATATTCGTAGGCGGCTTCCTGCGAAGGTGCGCCACTTACCCCACCGTCGTCAGACTTCCTGTCGACGGTGGACTCCTCGTTGGCCGCTTGTTCATCTGTCACAGTGGACGATTGACGTTGACGATATTTTCCCAGAGCTCGGGAAACGGCAAACTCCATACTGGCACCGCCCATCAACGTCACCGGCGGAAGTTTCGGAGCCTTCTCGTTGGGAGCCTCGTCGGAACTTCCAGCCGATCTCTTGATGTCGCCGACGGTGGCAAAGATTGACGAGCCACCGGATCCCGAGCCAGTACTTTTTCCGGAAGCTTCTTCTTCGGTCGCAGGAACGCAGTCTGAGAATTCTTGCTCGCTTCCGTCAAGCTTTCGTTCCTTGGTAACGTCCTGCGCGACTTGCTGTTGCAACTGCTCTTGGTGCTGCTGTATTTGTTGTTGCAGTGTTTGCTGTTGCTGTTGAAGACTCTGTTGTTGCTTCTGAAGGAACTCCTTGTATTCTTGCTGTTGCTGTTGTTGCATGAAATTTTTCTGTTGCTGAACGAGTTCCATTTGCTGCTGCTGCTGCTGCTGTTGTTGTTGTTGCTGCTGCTGCTGCATATGCTGTTGCTGCTGTAGCTGTTGCTGATGCAGTTGCTGCTGTTGAGCCTGTTGACTTTGTTGTTGCTGTTGCTGCTGCTGTTGCTGTAATATCGGACCCGCTTGCTGACCTTTTCGCTTGGTACTCGTTTTGACTTTGGCAAAGAACGGAGGCTCTTGATTGGCATCAGACATAACGCTATCCTCGTCTTCGGAGAGTCCGCTCTGCCTCCCACTACTCCATTCCGTTTCTGATTGCTCAGGATCAGAGAGCGACTGGGACTGGTGGCTCCTGCGTTTGGCTTTCTGCAAAATTCCAGAAACAGTCGAAACCAAAGTATGCTTCTTCTTCTTACGAGGGGCTTGTCCTCGTCCTCGACCTCGTGGCTCTTGCGACCTCTGTTGCTCCTGCGAGGTGTCCAGGTCCTCCCTTCGGACTCCACCTGGCAATGATTGACTTCGATGCCGCTTACTCAGATGAAGATCAGGAAGCCAGTTGCTCATGGAATTCATAGCATTTTTCAAGGACGCACCTCGCCTGACCTTCTTAGTCATTTTATTTTCTTCGTGGTCCTTGATATCAGCAGCGATGCTGATGTACCCTGACTGGGACACGATAACACCGGAAGTGTCGTAATACTCTCCCTGCTGATGCTGTGTCTGGTCACTTTGAACTTTACCGCCTTCCTGATCCTGAATGTACTGATGTTCGCGCTGCCACTGTCTCTGATAACCATCAGCTAATTGCGCACTCTCCGAATGAGTAAGTCTCTGACTGTAGGGCTGATAAGACTGCTGATAGCCTTGGGGATACTGATTGGCATAAGTATGATACTGCTGAGCTTGATAGGAGGGCGGCTGTGGATATCTTCTGTCCGTGTAAGGACTCTGGGCGTAACTTCCGTCAGAGGTCAAGGATCGTATACTCGAGGACGTCGAGTCATGGGGTATTTGACCTTCCATCGAGTTCAACCAGGAGCTCTCATTGGTTTCCGTTCGTGGGAGATTAGCACTCGTGGGATAATACGAGAGAGCATCGGTAATGTTACCGGTAGGAAACATCGTGCGATACATGGCCGTTTTGTAACCTTCGTGATTCGACATTCCTTCTCCGTAGGTCCTGTTGGATCCTTTCTTCCCATGTGGTTCTGGGTACTGTAGGCCGTAATTATCCTGATAGCCCGAATACGGCTCCATGGACTCAGGCATGTATCCCGTGCAGCTGGCACGCCATCCATAAGAGCCCGTTACGCTTGTGTAGATACACGTGACAGCTTGTTGCCGATTGCTGCCAGCAACAGAGTATATAGCTGGTTGCTCAGGGCGATATGAGAAGTCTACGGTTCCAGGGGGTACGCTATCGTACGTGTGGGATAGTCCTTGCTGAAGGCTCTGCTGCCGCCCTCTTTTCTTTGGACTGGAAGAGGACGACACACTGGGCGCTGGGGGTGGAACGAAGCCGAACTCGTCCTTGGTAGGTGGCGACTTCACGAGCACTGGACCGGGTAGATGATTCCCACTGGCGGCGAAAGAATGCGTCGTCGCCATAGCGGAGGTAGCGAAGGCATCCCTACCTTCTGGAGTGTCGTAGAGTGGTTCCTGAGTAAGGGCTGTCGCAGTCTCTGGTAAGGGTGGTATCGGACTGGCCGATATCAGTGTCTGGGTCGTGGGTGCTAGAGCGGTGCGGGTATGATCCACCGAGTAGGAAGTGAGCAATTTGCTGATCGAACTTTTCGGCGAGCCTGGAGACTTGTCTAGGCTACTCCAGCCGCTCATGGAGGACAGACCTGAGTCAGACTTGGCGGCGACGATAGCGGCGCCTTTGCTCGTGTGCTTCGGTGAGATACGTGGGGATGATTTTGGCGAGTGCGGTGTCCTCGGACTTAGTCTACCCTGCTCCAGGAGCTTCTCGGCGTTCCTGAGGAACCCAGGACTCTGCGAGCGTTTACTTTCGGATAGTTCACGCTGATCGGCGCTCGGCATCAGGAAACTATCTCCCGTGTCCTGAGGAGCCGGTGGCGGTGGCGAACTCGGAGATGGACTTGGCGGGGTCCTGCTCTCAGCGAAATCCAAATTTAACCTCGCTGCGCTACCCAGGTATCCATCCTGTCGTGTCCTAAGGCTCTGAACGCTGTGCACACTGTGCACACTCTGGACGCTACCAGCTGACAAGGTCGGCGATGAAATCTTTTCCGTAGTCGCATTGTAAATGGTTGGCGAGGCGCAAGTCACCGCGGCAAAACTTTCAGCCATGAGGTCGGTCAATTCCTTGTTCTCTGCGTAACCCTTGGCGAAGTTACCCACGTCGATCGGAAGCTGTATAACCTGCTCGGGACTCTTCTCCAATAGAGCCGAAGTGTATCCCAGTCGTGGTGGCGTATAGGTCGTCGCAGAATGAGAATCCAGACTCGCTCTGGTTCCTAAGGTTAATCTAGGAGAAATCGATCTTGTGGTAAAGTCACCGTCCGTCGCCAATCCACTATCAGTACTCACTCTGGAAACGGACCTACCCGTCGAACTAGGGCTCTTTGAATATGTCCAACTGTCCACGTCGGTCTCCGCATAGATCTTTCTCAGTTGCTCATCGATGCTGGTCGCCTCTTCGGCCAACTTCGCTTCAGCCTCGGATGCATACTGTCTCTTTGGCGACTCCATTAGCCGCGATTGCAACTCTATCAGATTCTGCGAGTCCTGCTGGAGCTGCGACGTCAGCCTGTCCAGTTCGTGAAGCTTCTCCAGTGCCACTTGATCGATAGAACTCAATCTAGACAACTGAGCCAAGTCTTGCTCGCTGATGCAAGGAGTGTTTCCACGGTAACTCTTATAATCCTCAGCACTGAATACTTCACCCTGATCTTCATCCTCATCATCATCCTCCTCCCGTTTCTCCTTATCAGCCTCGACCTTACTGCCCTCCTCATTCTCATCAAGTTTCTCCTTTGAGGATGCCTTCTCGAAGCTCAAATCATCTTTCTTGCCGTTAGCGTCCTCAGTCTCCTCGGCCTCCTCCCATATCATACCCAACTGCGAAGTCGGCCTAGACGTTTCCCCGCAGATCAGGTCTTCCCTATAGGCGTTATTCAAGCTCCTGTAAAAAGCTTCATCCGGCGTGTTAGCCTCTTCCTCAAGAGTCTCAAGGGTGCTCTCCCTCTCGACATTTCGAACGTTTCTGTGCATGTCCGTGACGGCGGCAGCTGCCGTCGAGCTGTCCTGAGTGAGTCCATGCATCCTGGCCAATTCCTGCTGAGCGAGTTTCTCCCTGAGAACACTGGTCTCCTCGACGCCTATTGCGGCTCCAAGACTCTCAGCGATAGCGTCCAGTTCCCCGACCGACGTCTGCTGAACAATCAAAGCTTCCCTGACGTTACCGGCAGCATCCCCTGGACCACCGGTAGGACCAACTCCACCGCCACCGCCACCGCCACCACCACCACCACCACCACCAGCGTAAAACTCAATCAACTGACTTATTACCGTTTGCTGCTCGTAGAGCAAACCTTCCAATTTCTCAAGCCTCTCCCACATCTTAATATATTCCTGACTGAGCAAGTCCAATGCGCGCCAGGCATACTTCAGCTCCGTCTCGAGGATGTTTAGCCGCGTTCCAAGCCGTTCCATGTAATCACTGATAATGTAATCGATGTTGCCATCCCCGCTGACCCCGTAGCCGGGCAGGGCCGGCGAGTGCGAGCCGGGGCTCCCGCCACCCACTTTCCCCGACTCCATCACCAGGACCCTTCTCTAGACGATCTGCTACACGGTCAACGCCATCCTGCTCCTTGTCTCTCTTGCCTCCCTCCTTCTCTCCATAGTCCTTCGTCCTCTCCTGGACCAGAGCTTGTCTTTGTTCCTGTCTTTGCACTAACTTCACGATCACATTTTTCGCACCTTCTTATTCACTTTCACTATCTACAGTCTTTACCGGGATACCTCACGGTTCGATCCTTCACAAGGATCTCGAACCACCCGGTCTCATCTTCATCCGGATCATCCACCCAACTTAACTGCACCAGAATTATCTGCAAAATTACGAATACACATGCCTCGTAGAGTATCTATCCGTGATACCTTACGATCGTTCCTTTTGACACGAGTTTCCACTGATTGTCGTACATATATGTCAAAACGGATTTCATTTTTTTGGGGGGATTAATTAATGATGTAACAGAAAAGCTTTGGTACTTTTTTTTTAATACTTGGGAATGACTCGTATATCAATAGGGACACTGTCTCTCCTGTCCCTCTTTCTCTCGAAGAGAGAGAAAAAGTGAAAGAGAAGGATATGGAAAATTTACTTTTGAGAAACGTAACCAGAGCAAGATGATCAAAGGAAGAGTCTGAGCATTATGAGAGATCATTATTTTTTCAATTATTTTCATTCCATCTATGTAAACCTAATCAGACCTTTTGCTACTCAATGAGTACTCGCTCCAAGTCTGATTATCCAAGCTGGATCATTACTGGTACTGATCAAGAGAGATTTATTAATTTCAATAAATTAATGCCTAATTTTATTGATCTCGATCAACTTTTCATGATACTCCATTAATAAGTGCAAGACTATGGGATCTTCAGTCGCGCAATGTCGTTAAAAGAGAAAAGTAAGGTGTCCAGAATTATTTTTCAAATAAACGATAATTTCGATATTTTTCAAAATGAAAAAAACAATCAAATTGATTCCGTGAGCAGTCAGTAAAAGGAAAGAAAATTCATTGGAGAAGACTCGGTTGGTTCTTGAAAATATTTTGTATCTCAAGACATTTTATCAGTCGTTCACTCTATCTCTGCGTTAATTTCTCATTCTAATCTCACGAAGAAAAAGATCGGAAATTCCAAAACTAAGATGGAACCAGGTATATTTTTGGATAACGTAATTTCGTCAATTTCTACAATCAGATATTCCCACATACCAAATACCTACATGTGTATATTTCAAAATACTTTACGTAAAAGATCTAAAATTATCCTTTTTAAATCATAAGCATCGTCCAACAGCCCTATGCGAATGTGGTAATATTCGGTATTAGTAAACTCTTGCATAATCTATTTTTTTTATTTTAAATTATGAAACTCCAAAAACCGTCTGCACAATTTTTTTCCATTCCCCCCCTTCATCCCCCTCCCTTATACCACTCACTCTTTTACGATTTATTCATTCGCTCCTGTATCAAAGCAAAGCTGCACGGCTCTTCAGAAAAATGTGGATATTTTTTTTCGCTACACCCAGCTATCTACATCGTTTACGTTATGGCAACCTCTTATCTGCACCCTTCCACTTAATCAAACGACGACAGAACCCAAGGAGAAGGAACGTTGCTTTTACGGGAGGATATAACCCACTTTCAAAATGGGCATCAGTCGCGATACCTACGTCTGTTTGTAATGATAGTCGCACGAGATGAGTATTTTTGGAAAATATCAGTCAATGAAGCAACGAGCTGTTATCTACTTGCCAACAGCGTTATCGACAACCCCTTTTTAGGGTAAGGGAGGTGATCCGACATTTTTTTTTAGATAATCCTTGTATTCATATCGACGATCAACGAGTGACACTATAATTCCGTATTACAGGGGGTGTTGATGAGAAAGAATTATAAAATTGGGAGGACATTCGGTCGTTACAGATAATTAATTTTGTGGCCGATTGCGAACCAGCCTGAATATGTTTATCCAGCACTGATAATGAACGTCGAACTTTATTCTGCATGGAAGTGCAATCTGTGCGTGTGCATAATTGCATAATTGCATGGATCAATTTCGACACGGGATGGCATCGTGAATTTAACGCATGCGCGGGAATCGAATCTGTGATATGGGATATCGATAATTCATACATCCTCACGAAATTTCTACAGCAGCGTACAAAATACGACTGTTACCTATGCTTGGTATTAACTGAAATATCCTTGCAGCATCTTCGTCCTGATAAATGATTCAGAGCGTTTATCGATAATCCGAGATTACATCTCGATAAGTAATTATTCTTCACACTCGTATCATCCGTGTATCGGGACTCGAGTGATTTTTGGAATATTTTTATATTTTTTTTATTTGAATACTGAAAACAATTGTGAAAATAAATATTTGATGCAGTTTTTGGGTAATTTATTTTTGAAATATATTTCACATTTTTTTTTAAGGCACAAGCAGGCCCTTTACTCTGATAAAAATTTTCTTCCCCAAGTCCAGGGTCTGTATGGAAAATCCTGATGGGTCAATAGAGGCCTGACAAGGTCGGCGCCAGACGGTTATATAAGAAATTTTTTTTAGGGCAGCCAAATCCAAGTTTGTATGAAAATTTTGTGTTGATTTTCAATATTATTTTTTACATTTTCTTTCTACATATATTTTTTTATATTCTCATTTTATAATTTCCACGGATCGAGAAGCGATATGTCGGAGCTGCTTGGTCGGTCGATACCCAGAAAAGTAGTAGTGGAAAAGGGTTAAGAGGAGCAGCGCATGCTAATCCAGAGAATTATCCAAGCTGTTTACCTTGAAAGTGTTTAATAAAGTTAGTCTTGAAGATAATTGTTTTAAGGGTAATTCTAATTCGATTCGATTGCAGGGAAGCCCGTAAGGCCTCGGTTCGACCTTGACTTCAGCTTAGGGAGTTATTAACGCAGGTTTTTTTGAAAAATACAAAATCAAACTAAGGGATGAAAAGACAAACAACCTGAGATACAGGCAGTAAACAAGTCTAGGAACGATGTGAAAGTTTACCCCATTTAGATAAAAAAAAAAAAAAGTATTACCCGCCACGTAATCGGCCAAGTAGGACTGAATTGTATAGAAAGTTCGAAGTTTACGAAGGAAACTCGAAAGGGCGTCTTTCACGCGTCTTAAATTAAAATTTTCAATTTCATGCCTTCGAAAAGTTTCGACAAATTTCGCCCGCTCTGTCGTATCCGGTGAAAAGTGAGAGAAGCGAAAGAGACCGTGACTCGTAGATATTTCATTATTGCGCAAGTGAAGACGAAAATAAAAAAAAAAAAAAGAAATTACAGAAAAAAAACAACTTTGCTACGTGAATCAAATTGCTGGAAGGGAAAAATCGGGAAAACAGTCAGCCGGATAATTGGCCATCGTAAAAACAATACTACTAGTCCAGTGGTCGATTAATCGAACATGCTTCGATACGACGTTGACCTGGTTTCTCATTCACGCCAATATATTTCCAAGCGTCCAGCAAATTTTACCAATCGACCGTTTCACAAAATCTTCTGCCGTGGATGAAAATTTCAAGAAGTTTTAAGGTTACCTACGATTCGACTCGCCTCGGGGATGAAACTTCTTTTTTTTTTTTTCATTAAAATATATATTTTACGAAGAAAGACCGGACGAGAGTTCCAAACTGTTGGATACTGTATTTCCAGGGGAAAAAAAAAAACATCCCTCGGTACACAACAAACCTGTACGAGGATCCGAATCAACAGTAAAGTATAAAAGCTCAGAATTTCGGCAGTTATTTCCGAAGTATAAACATGGATATTGGAAATGACAGCCGAATAGAGAAAATAAAGAACGGCAGTGGGTAGAACGCAGAATCAAGGGTGACTTTAAGTGATCGATATAAGGGTATTACATAAATAATTAATTTAGTCAGGATAACATGGTAGAATTTGGAAACATTAGTTTACCCTTATTCAGAACAGTTATTCGAATCGACAAAATTCACCCTCTGCCAGATCCGCACTAGTTAGGTTAGATTGGCCAAGAGGAGCTTCTTTCGCTTAACTAAAGATTTTTTTTTATTTATTTGACTTTAAGAGACACGTGCTACGTCATAACCCATGTTAGGTAACCCCAATCGGTTAGGGGTGTGCTTGCATACCCCCATGTAGATTTTGTAAGTTTATATAGGAATATTGAAATTCCTTATAGGATTCCATATGCTGTTAGGGGTTAATAAATATTTGAGGATTCAACCCACGTAGTGCGTTATCTATTCGCTTTTAGAAAATAAAATTTTGTTATTTAAAAAAAAATATGTATAGTACGAGGATACGTAGAGACGCGCGTATCTGAAGTTCGTGTAGCAACGTCAAAAGCTACCCTTGGTAACTGAACGAAGTTTCACTACGCCTCGTGGATGAGAAAAGGGACGAAGAGCGGATAGATGAATGGATAGGGGGGATGTAAGGAGAGATTGGAGTGGGTGGCGGGGGGGTGAAAGGGGGGCTGAGAATAATGTACGGAGGAGAGAGATGAAAGGTGGGGGATGGTGTGTAAATAAGTGAGAGCTATAGGTATGAAAGAGGACCTGAGGGCAAAGGGGGTGGTTGAGCCCAGCAGGGGTTGAACACAATGCACGAACGTAGGCTGGTAGGTTGGTAGGTCGGTAGGCTGGTAGGTTGGTAGGTTGGTAGGTTGGTATCTCAGCAAGCAATAAGCCAGTCGTTGGCATATTGTCGCAGCTGCTTTTTTGGGAGTTGATGTCATTTATATTTTTATTGCAAAGATAAAATCGAGCGACAGGTGGGTATTTTTGGCGTTAGTAAATAAATTGGGAGAAAAATAAAGAAGGAAAATTTTGAATTTTTTAATTCGTTAGGGTGGTATCCTTGCAAGTAATAAATCAGTTATTGGCATGGCGTCGCACCTGTTTTCTTGCGAGTTGAAGTAATTTTTTTTTTTTTAATAATTCTTCAAAAGTTATATCGATTGGCAAGATAGCAGGTGCGTCTGCAGGCCACAGCTACGGACAGACAATTTTGGTTTGAATAATGTAATTTAAATAAAAGTAAAAAAAAATCTTCGATATTTAATTTGAACTGTATCCGTGATCTTTATTCCGAAAATTTATTTCAAAATTATCTCATCGTTTTATCATCTTTGACACGAGAAAAATAAAGATACGTTATTCCGATAGAAGTTTGAGTGATTTCCAGTTGAGAAAGTTTTTAAAAATTTGAAAATATCACGTCGTGATTACTTTAACGCAAATACTTGATTTTTCAAAAAAAAAGTTCTTCAGCATTTCGCATAAGACTTTGTTATCTTCCAGACTTTCCACAGGAGTTGTTACGACTTGAGGTAAGGACCAAACGAAGAGAAACGTCGATTGAAAGCTAAAGAAAAAAGAAAAATAAGTAAAACACAGAGACAAAAGAATATAATTTAAAATGAAAAATGGATTGAAACCAAGAGAAACAAAAAAAAAATAGACTCCATTCAAATTCTAGCAAACGATAATATTTACTTTGCCAACCCACTTTCCGCCCTTATAAATTCACATCTCAAAGGAAAGCGTCTGAAAAGACCAATTGTTACATAACGATACGATCGTACCGCCTTAATATCTTCTCAATCGGAACGTTCAAAGGACATCGAACGGATAAATACTTTTTGACAATTAAACGTAATACGAGAAAATATCAAAAGAAAGAAACGTCCGTCCAAAAAAAGATTAGCTCGCATCGACTAGTTTAATTACCCAAAAAAAAATTCCACGTGCTAATTATAGACACGAGTAGAAATAAAATTACCTATTAAATAGTACTAACGTAACTTTTCGAAAAAAAAAAACTTTCATTATTCCACACACGTTACACGAACCCAGTAACTTTCTTCAGCCGTGTACAAAAGTACAGTGATCTTTTTTAAGGATCATCCCCCTTGGTCCAGCAGAAGTCCCACCCACGTACCAGTCGACATGTCAGTCTCGTTAGACGCTCCGCTGGTACACTCTCATTAGAAAGAAATTTTCAAGCAAAAAAAAAAGAGAAATAAAGATAAAGAAAAAATATGAGCAAATTTTCTTGGCTATACGAATAAAATAATTTTTTTTCTCTTTCCGTGGTATCACTGTATTTCGACGCCATTCGAATGTCGGATCCTACTCTTGATCGTCCCTTTTCCCATTACCACCCCTTTTCAACCCTCCCGCTGTCCTCACACAATAGAAAGACAGATCGATAATTCTTGGTAGTTGAAATGGTTATTAACACAGAAACCTTGAGACACAGAAAATGCCATATCATTTAAACAAAATGTTCGGAGCCAAGCAGACGCGTCGTTTAGTGATTTGCCTGATTAAGGGATTAAGTTCCATTCACACCGAGCGAAATATTACACGAAAGGTAGAGTATACAGGGTGGCTGGTTGAAATGTGGAAAGTACAGCGTTTACCTAGAGGAATTCTAGAGTCGGAGACTATACAATCTTCTTATGCGCATATCCATATAATATATGGATATATGCATAGTCGCGTGTATAAAGTTCTCAGCAAGATATACGCCGAGGACAGAACGCGCGCTTTGCTATCCTTTATTCCCTACTGAATCGTTTTCTGAAAATATTGTACTACTGGAAATCGCTATGTCTCACACATACTTTTTCTGCTTGCACTGTACTCGTGCGCTGTCGGGCTGCTCGGTGAGAGTTCGGAATATATATGGAAAACGACTCGAGATATTGTCACGTAGCTTTGTGGGTCTTTACCGGATTCGTAAATCATATGTGCTGAGTTTTTCTGTGGAATAATGATGACGAAAAATATGTGGAAATGGATATTTAATGAACATTACAAATCACTTTTAAACCATTATTGAACAGTATATCGGTACTATAATACGAGAATTTTCTTCCAGTTCAAAATTTCGTAAATACGGTATATGGATATAAAAAATAAAAATTTTCAAAAATAATGTTTGAAAAATCAATCGATATAATGCAATGAAAAAAAAAAAATAATGAACAGAGTACAAGAGTAATGGCTGGAGGTACGAAAAAATTTTTTTGAGAAATTTCTAAATACTTTGTACAAAAAAAAAATAGAGAAAAACAAAATATAAAAACCACATTGGTACGTAATTTCTCTAGGGTTTTATCGAAAGCATAAAAAAAATCAATTTCGCATTTCGAGTATCGTCGATACCAAAAACCCTTCTGGCTATTAATTATTACTTCTCTGTGAAATCATCGGAGAATTTGCACGAGATCCAACGCGATATCCTTTACCCGTGGGGTTTGTCAATAATTCAAAGTAGTTTTCGAATCATCATAGCTCATCGCTCTTTAAATTGTGAAACGGGGCCACTTAACCTCCGACCATCTCGATCGATATGTGCCTCTGCCACTAAGTTAATATTTATCCAAGTCGTCGTAAATGGATAGACTAAAATTACGACTATCCACGGACAAGGAGGTGAAGTCCTTTTCAAAATCAACCATAAGACGCGATAAGGACTGTGATATTATAGTTACATTTTGAGAGGCCATCTCCATACGCCTTTAACCATAAAAGAGTCCCCCGAATTACAAACCCACCCTTAAAGCCCCAGCAATCTCTAAGAGACCCTCAAAATTTTCCCTCCCCAGATTGTTCATCTCATATGACCTCATATCCTGAACGATATCGAGTAAGTGCTTACACGCTAAGCAACAACAATGCGGAGAATTAAATGGTGTCGCAATCCTGATACGTCAAACAAATTCCACGTGTCCGGTTAGCAAGTGTCTACATCCGGGAGTCACTTCCGGTTTCGTACACGCAGGACTTTGCCTCTCTGTGCTTTGTGCTTCGGGCAAGACCTGAGCTTTTCAAACTTTGGGACACGTGCTCTCATGTTTTCATTGGCCAGACCCAGACCCAAGGTATATGGTCAAGTGCGTCTGGGAATCCTACTGGCGGCTACGTACAAAAGTTAATGGAACTTTGGTTTCCCATTAGTAAAAACGTCTGACCATATATCGAGTACGTGTTTTCTCTGTTGTATATATATATATACATTTTTTGTTTCTTCGAAGCCTACACGCCGCCAAACATAGAACGTTAGGTCCCGGGTTCGGGACCCGGCTTTTACTCGCTGGGATCAATATTCGGCAACCCTCCAAAACTGTGACCACCTCTACCTTCCCTCCCCCCTCTCTCTCTCTCTCTCTCTCTCCTACTCCCTCGGGCATCTCTCTCGCTCACTCCCACTCGTTCCCCGTTTGCCCAATTCTCTCTCTCTCTCTCTCTTCCTTCTCACGTCCTCCTTCACATTTTCTTCACTCCCCTCTCTCTCTCCTTCTTCCGGTTCTCAACTTTCGTCCACCTGTCCCTTCTCCCTTTCATTCCCCAATTCCTACCAGGGTCGACTTCATTCTTCATCCGTACATAGAAATAGGCCACAACCGCTTTGTAAGTCACTACAGATTTTCATTCATCCCTTAGTCCACGACGTGTAACACTTTGATAGTACAGGGGGTTGATACTGTCAATCTTTTACGTGCTAGTTATTATTATTATTCCGATGGGACACCGTGTCCTTTTATTTCCGATCCCACTTCCGTTATTCGAAAAAATATATATATATATTTCCCATTAAGCTCCGTTGGAAAGGAAGCTTTACCCATGATCCTGGGTGAGAGGGCGTGCCGCGTTCATTCGTTTCGTATCGGCGGGATTGAGTTTTACCTCGAAATTGAAAAAATTGCCGAATTCTCGACACAACCCCTGGGAATCGATTGATGCCGTTGGTGTTCAATGAATTTGTCACGTTTCATTTCCTCGCTGACACCCGGTATGCGAATTCCAGACTATTACTCGGAATGACCTTTGCCCCCACCCTCGTTTTATCAACCACACTTTACATTTATCCTTCATTATTTATTATCGTCACGAAATGGCACTGCGATTCGCTTAACACAGATACTACTGGTACTTTCCGGCAACCAGTACCGTTTATTAAAATTAAAACCGATGAGTCTTAAGCCTCCCCTACCCTTTTACTTAAAATTCTCTCGTCATCGCTTCATCTAATTATCCTACTACCCTCTCATTTCTCAAGGACACCCCTTGACGCTTAATCCCCATGATTCTTCCCCCCCCCCTCCCCCCAAGCACGGATGGCCTTTCTTTTTAATTTTCCGAATTTCTAGAGATTACTCGATAACGGGGTCGTGAGGATGCAAATGAGGCGGGATCAGTGGATTGATGGGTAGCGCTTTAGGGGTCTTGAGAAGTTGAAGGTTTGAGGTCGGTGTATCCCCCTACGGGAAGAGAATCAGGGATTTCATTGTCAGGATCGGAAACACGGGAGGGGGACCAGATGTATCTAACAATGCACCTGCTCCTATTTCCATGAATATATATTCGAGTCTCATTAAACGGCTCGCTAGAGCTTTTGCGTGTATGCTCACATGGAAGCGCTAGGGGTTGATATAGTTTAAGGGTTGGTTATATCGAAAATTGGGAAAAATCGTTTCCATATGCTACCGCGTCTAACCGCTTTGCGATTCCTCGCCGTAATCGCTTCGTGTGGATATCCGTCGTAATACGAAAGTCATTTTACGGACGCGTCGTAAAAACGACGTCTTAACGGCGACGACGTGGAATCCGTCGGGGGGGATGATAATACTTTAAGTGAGCATTTCGGATGGCGCTAAAAGAATTTTTCGGGCGACTAAGGGGTAAGTTTTGAAATGTTTGAAAATCATTGAAAAAAATATCTATACAACTAAGGGATGCTGTATTGAGGGAGAGAATGGATTTAAGGGATGATGAGGGGGCTAGGGGTTGTTGCGGTATCTTTATTAAATATTTTCCAGCATACTTGCTGGACATATTAAACTTTCAACCCCTTCCCGACCTCCCTTCTTATCTAGGGGTTGGTGTATAGCTATTCCGCAATTTTTCACTAAGCTCTTCGTGAGGAGAGGAAAAAGATGATGAAAAAGATGCCGAAGGAAGACTGATTGGCTAAAGGACACTGGGGGGTAAGAACACCCCCCGTCGCCCTTTGACCTCCTGGGGTTGAAAGAGGCGCTTTATTTAGCCATGGGAAATCGAATTTACGCGGCTGGTTTTCGGACGGGAAATGGTGGGCTGCATCCGCCCTTCAATCACCATCGGCACAATTAGTCAGTGTCCCGAGGGCCAAGGGGGTAGGATGATGCTTGGTCGTGAGAGTGGAGGGAAGGCGGTCCGATTCCAGGTTCCCATTTCCCAGAAGGTCTGCCAATCGTATTGGGATTGAAGGTTAGCCTTCTAGCCGGGGTTCAGCGAAGGAGTAGACCTCAATTAGAAAAGGAAGCCGTGTCATCCGATAGCAGAGACTGTCTATTACGTCACTTCCTACGTGCATTCGCAACGTGGGTAGAAAGAGAGGATAGGAAGAATCGGGTAATTTATTTAGTGGAGAATTATTGCGCAAAATCAACGATATCGAAGGTCCGCAAAAGTCTTTGAATAAAAGTAGTAAAACATTTTCCCCACGCGTGCAGAAAATCAGATGGGTTTGATATATTGCACAAATTTGAATTTCCATCAAATTATAAAAATTATTTTGGATTCAATAAAAAAAAATCGTCAAACAGAACTGAAATTTTCTCCCTCCTGACTTATACGCCCTTTAGCAACCTTCTTTTTAATTTTCTCAATCCCTCCTTCGTTTTTACTTACAAATTTTTTTGTCTCTCCCGCGATATACCAAGAGTTCACGAATAATCCGGAAACCGGTTCAAATTTTGCAGTATTATGGCACGTCAAGGAAAACTCCCTAAAAGTTATAAGGGTTTCGTCAAAATTGCTGGCTTTTCTGGGCAAATGAAAATCCCGACCCAGACTGAAGTCCTGTTCGATATAGGAGTTAGCCATGGTCTGTTACCCATTCTGCCTTCCCGTATCCCCTTTACGTTCTTTCCTCAAATACGAATCCCAACGCTATCTTTTTTTTATTCACGACTGAAAAACCAATACGATTTTCTTGCATCCCAAATTTTGGCCACGTGGCCTACGATTGGTATCGAGCAAAATGGATTGAGGAAACTGCGCTATGTCCTTACACTATTGCTTGTACGTTATTTAAAAAAAAAGTCAAACCTCATTAGCATATACTCATTTAGACTTATTTACAATTCACCCTTAATGCTACAAGTGATTTGTGATCAGCGAATTTTTTAATTGATTAAACTAGAACTTTTCGTGAATTTATACAAATTTCGCAATTTATGAAAACATTTTAAATTGTAATAAGGGCGAGAAAGGTAAATAAACTAGGGTCGCGCCAGAGTGGCGTCTCTTATTAAATTTTTAATTTTTCTATAAAAAATAACAACCAGTACAAAATTAAGATTAAAATGTTAAATTATAATTTCACTTGACCGTATATCAAAGTTATATAAAATATATGTATTCAAGCAATATAAATTAAAGCGAGATATATCAAAGATTTTATCACAATTAAAATTTTTGTAATTAAGCAAAATTAAGAATGACACCATTCTGTATTATCTTGTTAATATCAATATCCATGATTACTGCTATTCCTAGTATTACCGTATAACGTAATTTCGAGAGTGACAAGTGGTGTGAATGTGTGAATATCCGAGTGTCATTAAATTAACCCTTAACCCTATAAAGCCACACCTAATTTGTACTCCCGAGAATACAACTCCGGGTTCTGGCAGACCCTTTTTTTTAATCATCTCCTTATCAATTCATAATATTTAGCCGTATCCAAGTACCAAACATATGACAAAGCAATGTATCTATAACATTGCCTTGATGTTTCTTTTTAAAAAAAAATCCGTTCACAAAAAAGAAATAAAAAAGATCAAAATCTAGGTAGGGTTCACTGAACTCCAGTATGATGTTCCAGATAATCAGCGAGTGTTAAAAAAAAACTGACGTTATCAATGAAGTGGATCTCAGTAGCTTATCGCGAAAATTAGATGTGAACACTACCGGAAGTACAAATCGACTGAAATGTTTACAAAGCCTCGAAGGGGGGGTATTATGATGACACAGATAGAAAAAGACCCAAGAGATTGCCCTACCCGCCACACCGGATGTAAAGGTCGCAATATCCGGTGTGGGTCTTGCAGACCCACCTCGTTGCCCAAGGAATAAAACAAATTTACGAATTACCTAAGATTTGAGATTTCGAATTAATTATTAGAAAAACTTGAGTGCTTCATTAAAGGAGAAAAATATTGGATTTTCGCGTATACCTCGTTATTAATTATTAGGCGGTCGTTTATGAAAAACACGTGTTTGATAAACGTCAAAAAGTTTC
The DNA here is from genome assembly GCA_030142375.1 of Calameuta pallipes. Taxonomy (NCBI): domain Eukaryota; kingdom Metazoa; phylum Arthropoda; class Insecta; order Hymenoptera; family Cephidae; genus Calameuta; species Calameuta pallipes. The sequence continues at coordinate 172,449 of JARQSW010000852.1, forward strand.
TTAATGAGCCCTTACGGGTTTTATAAATTTGACACTACAAGTGTTGTTGGGATGAAATATTATTATTGCGTTATTATACCTTATACTCCTGCGCGCTACGCCCGATTATCCAGTCAAAAGGCATCGCACGAACATAGCTTTCACATAGGAATCAAATGAGAGCGCTAACTTCAAGTGGTACGTTTGAACTGAGTAACCCGGTATATAGTACTATATAAATATTTTTAACAGCTGTTAACAGTCGAAAATTTATTAGTACTGTATAGTATAGTAGTTCAGTACTACAGTGAACATTGTTTGACATGCTGTTATTATATTTTCTTGAATAATATATGTAGACCAGGTGTACAAAATGACTGGCCACAATAACAGACCCGTAAGACATCGCGTGTTGAAGAAACAGAGAAGAGAAAGATTATATATATATATAGAGTGGAAAAAAGAAAGGAAAAAACAGTTAATAAGATTGATACGTAAAAGCAATGCTTTTAAGTAAATTTTACTTAATAAAAATTCAGTGAATTAAGCCGGGAATGATCGCGCAATTTTGTTCTCCATTTGAAAAGCATCGGACGACCCACGCGCCTACTACCGTAATTTACTTCTAGTTTATCTCTCAAATAAATGTAAAAAGTAAAAAAAAAAGTCGTTTTGACTTCTGTAACAGAAATTTTCAAATTTAATAAAAAAAAATATATTTGTTACAAAATTATTATCTTCATTGTATGTTCAATAACCCATAAGCACTTCACGTAATTCTATCAAGTGTCCATCAAGAAATGCAACATGAGTAAAAAAAATAAAATCGTATGTTAAAAGTGTCATCCAGCGAAATGGAATTGAAATGAACTTTTTTGAAGTAATATAATTCAACCACAAGCAGTACCTATATGGTAAGGACAATACATGTTATACCGCAGGCATCAAGTGACGTAACATTGAGAAAATGCTCTACGAGATTATAGTATTGTTGTGTGAAATAACGATAATGACGTATGCTTTTAGAGTTGCATTATATATACACATAATGTATGCAGTTTTCGAATGAAAGAGAGAGAGAGAGAGAGTTCGGATAGGGGAGGTGAAGAGGGGAATAATCATATGCATAAACATAAATAAAGATAAGAGAAAGATCAGAAAAATGAAAAAGGAACCTTGGATATCCACGTGGTTTATTTTCATCCATGGGTATTTTGGAAAGTGGCTACTCTGTATCCAGTTTGAAATTTTTATACCAAAACGCTTATTTCACGAAACACGAAGTCAGAAATCACTTTTGCTATCGTCCTGTACAGATGGCACGGATGGAAAATCACTCTGGCGAATATTTTTCCTCGTGAAATACAATACGGTACACTAAAGCAAGCTTAGCTTATGTGAGCGAAATCCATCCTCTTTTGTAACACGAACGCAAAATCCACGAATGCGATGCACTTTGACTGGTAGAATAAAAGCAACCCTCACGAGTGATCCGGATGAAACGAGCTTTTAAAACGAAACTTTTTTTTGGTGGTATTTCAAATTTTTAATGTATAAAAATTTTTGAAAATATTCAAAATCTCTGTACGTTTTATAAGAACCGTTCGTCGCTGATAAATCATTTTATTTCACGAGATTCAAGAACACTTATTTATATTATTTTTAGTACTTCGAAACGAAATTTGAAATAAATTTTCGAAAATATTACAGATGCCTATATATTTGACAGAAACGCTCGCTGTTGATTTCTGCTATCATTTCATCGAATTTAGGAACACGCTACTATTATAACGGCTATAAGGGTCTTTTTGTGATTCACGCTTATGGCTCTCCTTTTAGTCATTTCCCCTCAATTTTATGAATAATTAATTTTTTAATGTAATTTTTTAACTATTCTTCGTTATACAGAATAAAATACAAGAGTTTATACAGCGTTTAAAAACAGTTTAATACGGCTATATAACGTGATCGTCATAGCAATAACTTTCCCCAACCACCACCACACCGGCCTTAACGCAATTTTAAAAATTCCCGCTAATCCATAACGATTTCACAAAAATTTTACATCATGCGATCCACAGTCGTAATTGTCGTCCCGTAATAATACGATTTCTCGGTAAGCATTTCAATTTCGTTTTCACTTCCATTTTCTTTGATTTTTCGAGTAAACCGATAAATGAATTTCGAATAAAAAGCTCCGCGCAAATGGCATCGCTTATACGTTCGAATGGTGCATTTAATTTGAGACCGAACTCGTGCCAGTTGATGAAGAGTCGATTGGCTATTGAGTGAACACGGCGAACGTCCAGCGACAGAGAATTTTGGATTCTAGGTAAACGGACACGACAATCGAGATGGGAATCACGTGAACACAAACCTAATTATACATGTGAACCAGGAAGTGATCCTTGGCTTCCGGCGAGCAATCAATGATTTATGTAAATGCTGCGCCATTTATGATGTCCTCTACGGCCTTCCCAATCGCGGTATAACCTAACCTAAAAAACAACCCCAATTAATTTCCATTCAGCCAGTCCAGACCCCCTGAGAAAATTTCGTTAAAAATAGAGAACGCGGATAAATTTAACAGAGCATAGTCGTTCTGGTATTAGAGTATAGCAGGGGAAGGAATAGCAGTTCCCGTGGCTATAGGTATAACAGTGATATCACTATACAGTCGTGATAATAGAGATAATAGTAAAGATTACAGACTCTATGCGAATGTCTGATTCAGCACGAGTACTTACTACTTTCAGTACTAGCACTACTGTCCGCTTACTATAATAACACATAGTATATGCTATAGTTGCGTATACTGTAACTATATAATATACAGTGAGTACCAAAACTATTCAGTCAGCCGAATAATTTATTTCGATGAATATTAACCAATTGTGAAAAAGATTTTTTTTTATTCCATGTATTTTTTCATATAGCTGTAAAAAAAAATGGGAAAAAATCATGATCCATTTAATATTATGAGAAATCGACAGAGAAAGGTACGATTTTCGTTTAAAAAACATTTTTATCGTTCTGACACGTGTACATAATTTAGAATCGATATTTCATATAATAAAAAAAATTGCTCACCTGTTATTCGTTTCTAAATTTAAAGCGTAAAGAAAATATTCAAGTGTCCGAATAATTTTTTTTTGAACACCCTGTATTTAAAGTAGAAAGTATATAACATTAGGTAGGTTCATTTGAGCAACTGATGCTTTCGAGGTCCTTGCTATAAGATTCGATTAACTCGATTCTCCGGAGGCTTCAAAGGGACGGACATTTCGTCAAGAAGCAATACCACCCCCTATTGTTCAGTTAAATTGGTCAGAAAACCGGCAGGCACTTTGGACTCTCAGCATCCAGAACGGCCAGTCGTTCATTTTCCTCGAGTCAATCGATCCCCTTCGGCTTTCAAGATTCTCTTGTTTACCGAGACACTGGGTATAGTGTACCAACACAGCTAAAACAGCCTCGGTAACCGCGTATACAGACAGTTACCAACACACGTAACCCATCACATCAGTGTGACAGTATGAAATGCGAAACTACCACTCGAACCCACCCTTAGCAAAGGGGGATGATGCAGGAAGAAAAACATTTTCCTATCAATATTTATCGTCAGGTTCGATTGTCGCGAAGCCAATACAATGTCGAGGGGAAAACAAATTATTTTTTTAAATAAATTATTGTCCACAGCAACAGGGGTGGTTTATTGCTAATTTACACGGTATCGTTTAATGGCCACATTACCGTGTTATAATACGTCGTGAATCTCTGTGTCGGTTTACTTTCTTATTCGATCCTACGAAATTCACCCTTATTTCTCTTACAACCCCCTTACGCCCTGTTTCGCGCAAGGGGATGATGTCCAGTAGAGTTGCAGCAATTTTTTTTTTTAAGACTTGTTGAAAGCTCAGTTAATCAGGTAGGCAAGGCGATGGGCAGCAGCAGAAATTTCGTAGGAGATACAGGGTGGGTCGCAGGTTCTGCTATCGATAGGGGAGCCACATCGAGTGCAGGCGGCTCGATCAATCGAGAGTGTCACTCGAGATCCTCGAGTCCTCGACTCACCGACACAAACAGCACGTATGACCTGCTTCTTCGTTTATGCGTTCTAACGCGACATTCCCGCGGCATTCTTGGGGTAGTTTTTACTGCATCGTTTTTTTCGTTTTCAGGGGTTGGCAATTTATTACGTGTAATAATACCGCGCATACGATTCGGTATAGGAGACGCGATAATAAATTTCGTCGTAATTTGATTATTTTTAATTGATTTTCGCGCAGCTTGAAATATCGCGGGTTTATTACAGGGGTTGAAAAAATTGGCTTTTTTTTTTTTTTGAGTAACGAGTCAAAAAATATATTGCGAATAGACGGTGGAAATTAAAAGTGTCAGGTGAAGGTTATCCAAAAGGGAGGGTTGCACCTGATATCACTGATACTTTTATCGAAGCTGATACCCTCTGTAAGGGTTGTTCTGCCATCCGTGCTCATGTACGACGAACGTTCTCTACAGACATAAATAAAGAGTAGCGAGTAGGAATTCAAGAGGGGAAAAAAATGCACATTTTTTTTCAAAGCATTCACGGTCTCTGACATGGTAAGGGTTGTTTTTGGAAATACACTGAGTTTGGGCGTAGAATAAATGACCAGTTATAATGTTTCAAAAAAATAACTTCCAACGGAGCACGTGCTATCGTTTCCAGACTACGTGACAAGCATAAAAATTACCACTTTCTTTTGATCCCTTGTCAGTCCTTATCAACGTGAGAAAAAAGAATTTTGAAAAATCAGCCAACACTTTTTTACCCTTGTTCCCCTAGTTACATCTTCAAAACCCTTGTCGAGCGAACCTACCGTGACGTTGTAAAACCTCTAACAACCTTAGGGAGATGGGAAAGGGTGACTGAGCCCGCATTAAATTTGTCCATCCTGCGAAAGAAAGTTTAACTGCCGTTAAAAAAAAAAAGAAAAAAAGAAATTACAAAAATATAAACCACTTTTCTCCGCGAAGAGAGTCAACGTACGTTTGTCAACCGCACGATGGACAGTGTCGCGAATATCTCACGATCCCTTCTGAGTTCGCGAAGAAAAATTCTTCGAGAATCCCGCGTAGGTTCGCGACCTCGAGAAAAAAAATGACGCGAAGTCTCTCAAAAAAAAAAAAAAAAAAAAAAAAACTTGCCTAAGGCTACGTGGGGATTTTCTCTGTGAGTTTACTGGGTAACAGTTATTTCCTAGTGTGTCTTCATCCCTTCAACCCCACAGACAAACACCCCCTCCGCCCCTCTCTCCGCCATTTTTCTCTTACTTCTCTTATCTCCCTTCCACAATCTGCCCCTGCATGACCTCCATCTCTCTTCACTACCTCACACTCTGACCTCCCCTCCGGCCACAACTTCCGCCCCCAGTCATTACTCCTTTGCACCAACGTCAGTTCTCTTTCAAAACGTGACGAAGACTCATAACCTATTTGTTTAGGGGAAAAAAAAAAAATCCAGAATCCGGCGACCCAGTTGCTTCCTTCTTCACGACTAGTCTGCTGTTACGTTCGTTCGGCTTAATTAAACCAGTTTACGCGAAACCTTGACGAACTTCCGTACGTTATCTGCGAACTAGCTTCTGTCTGCAATTCAATTCCGTAAGGCGCGACTGTGAATGAACTCGTGTTTTTCGTCTCGTTTGCGAAATACTCATTCCGGATTGAATGAGTTGTGTCATGAAGACTGTGCGCGAAGACTTGATGAAAATTTAGAGTCGAAGGAATTTAGTGAAACTATTTATTTTTTTTTACCGTTGGTAGAATAAACGATTCTATTGAACATAAGGAAAAGAATCGAGACAGACGTCTTCCGGGATTCCAGGCAAACTCGTGTATTACGAGTATTTTTGGCGATTCGTCAAGTTTATCTACCGAATTATGTAAAAACAGAGTTTTCATTAGAAAAACGTATGAAATAACAAAAACCTTGGGACTACAGAAATTTTATAATTTTTTTCACGTATAAAAAAAGAATTGTATCGTTTTGTTAATATTTTCCTCGCAATAATAGAACAGTTTATGACTGCCATTAATGAAAAATATATATGGGTATTTGTGTGTATACATATATGTATACATATAACGTGTTTGTCGATTTATAGTATATATTAATATCATGGCATAACTGATTACGAGTTATACATATAAAATGCCATTTACGATTTATAAAAAACAAGATAAATTATTCTCTAGTGCAGGAGCATCGATATCGAGCATTGTGCAAAAATGATATAAATAATAAACATAACTGTTTCCGTGTACAGTATATTCATTGCAAATGTTAAACTTAAACGTTTCTCGTCGAGGGACGAATTCATCGTATTTTACGATCACACAGAATTACCGCGACCTCTTTTTCCCGATTGCGTCGTAAGAAGATTTGCAAGAAAAGGAGAATTTACATAATTATATCAAGGGAACATAATAAAAGCAAAGATTAAAAAATTTTATATATTTTCACGCAACGCTTTACCCCATATAATATGTACGTTACTGGCCCTGAATAACAATCATAATAACGAAACAATGTCGAGCTGTCACAATCCACACGAATAAGCAATTATCCGTAAATTCATACATGTAATTTCCGCATAAAGGATACTCATGGAGTTTTTCACGAATTTAAAAAAGAAAAATACTTTTTACATTCTCTTTTCATCGCGACATATTAATTCATTTAATTAGCGAAAGTCCGCGAAATTTTTTTATTTCCACCTGTTCAGTGCAATTTGAAACACGCTGTACCCATGCACGTCGAGAAGGGCACGTGCAAAAGTTTGACAAGGTAGAATTCTTTTTCTATGAAAATTACCGAAAAATTACGTACGAGTGTCGTGTCTAATTGAAATGTACACAGCGTGTATATAGAAATTTACCGGGTGTATTAAAAACACGCATGACACCGTTACTAAGGACGTAGATATTATTTAGCTCCGATGGCCTCGACGTCGAGTTGAAAATAGGATAACATACATGGTCCACATGTGTATCATCACGTGACGTTAAAGTCGGAGCAATAATAGAAGCAATTTTTTCACAGGTGACGCCCGTGGTTTCACGCACCAAGTATTCCCATACAACCTTGTTGTTTGTTCTCGCGTGCATCACGCACCCATCGCTCCACACGATAAAGATATAAGTCGAGGTAGCACGTAATTCGAAAAAAGTATGAAAACTCACAAGGAAACTGGGGACGGTATGAAAATCCAGGTCTGTTGGCTCATGAGAAAATTTTACGCTGTCTCGAGACAAGAAAAATGTCTCTCGCGAGATAAGAAGAAAATTTACGTTTCCCTTTAAGCAAGACACTTGGCGTCGGTACGAGACACGGGGATGTCAATTACGTAGAAACAGCCAGCGAAAGCTAAAGCTACGTGCACACGGGCGAACGTTTGATTCTGGCCAATTTGAATTCGCGAAATTCTCCATGGACTCGGCAGTCCAATTATAGGTCGGTACTGCATATTTCCAGGGAGACCAATGAGACCAATTTGAGCTGTGCTAGGCTTGCATAGATAGTATGCTTCGTAAAAGGATAACAGGACGGGAAAACGAGTTTGACAAAGACCCGACATTTTGGGAAAATACTTGAGGGTGGAAAAAGGATAGTGGAGGGAAAAAGGATCCACTAATGGTCGAACAAGGGTAGACGGGAAAAAAACAAAAAGTTATTTTAAAGTGACGGTTCTTGGGAATTTTTAGATGAAAGCAAATATGTAGAAGACAAGTGTTTTGTTGTTTTTATAGTAATACAGTAACGAAGTTCTTTAGGGTCATGATGATAATTAATAATTTTATTATATAAATTTAAGTTCCTGTTAATTAATTATTCGTGAGGGTTGATTATAGGAAAATTTTTATTGATAGATTATTAACTTTAATTTTAGATCCTATAGACCAGAATCGATTAATCATTGATGGGCGGATCGAATGATTTAACGGATAATAAAAACAGTTGATAATAATCAAGGATCGTGACAAAAATGAAAGAGCTGTAATTGACAATTATCAAATAACTATAAATATACAGTTGATAAAAAAAATGTCGAAAGGTGTAAGCGTGATAACTGATAAGAGTGATAAGCGTATATATGTATATACTGTATGTATACGAGGGTGAAATAAAAATACAAACGAAAATGACGGTAATAATTACCATATTTTCCAAAAAAAAATTCAGCCGAAACTTTTATCTGCCAAATTCGTAACTCGGGACTGTTTTATTATCTAATCTCGAGAAATGTCAAAATTCTTAGTTCAGACTGAGAAATTGGTAAGGTTAGAAACATTCACAGTTGAAGGATCTTCGTCTTCTGAGACGAACCATAAAGTTGAAGAATATACGAAAAATAAAAAAGTACCCTTTCGTTGAAAGTGGTTCTAGACTTCGTTCTACTTCGAGGGTATTTGAACTTTAACCTTTTAAAAACACAAGACACACTTAACGTTTAACATTAGCTAAGAGCGTTCCTTCCTCAAAGAATAACAGCTATTTATCGGTATCGTACAAGTTAGTAAAGATAGTACTGGCAAGTTAATGACGTAGGGCGTCGTCTCCGCCGGCGTCGGCGTCGGCGTCGTTCCGTTATATTTCCATTTCTCGTCTTTTACCATAAGAAAAGCCCCGCGGCTCTGTTATACTATGGAAAAATAAAAATGATCCTAGGATTCCTATACTAACATGAATATATATATATACACCTAAAAATACATTATATAATATATATACAAGTACATAGGTTACATACGAGGATTACCAATCCAACGTGCCCAGGCTGCACGAAATTCTCTTGTGAACTTGAAATATGGCGATTTTTTTGTTCTCTACTGTCCCTAAGCTGAGAGCAGTGCTGGCAACGAAAAAAAAAAATGACGGTTCCATAAAAGACAAAAAAAAATAAGAATTTACGAGAAAGCAGTTTTCCACCTGTTTGTAGAGAAATATCCTATGCCTCAGCGCTCCTTGATTATGACGTTTTTTGGAAATTTTCGCAAAGATACAGCAAAGACTCGTGAGAGGAGATACGGATGAGATAAGAGTCTATGGAGAAAATCTGACCTTTTGTTCTTTGTTTACGGAGGCGTCAAACTCTTATCGGATTAATTAGTCCATTGACCTTTAAGCGGGCCGACTGAACGGGGATGATAGAAATATTACTGTAAGCATGTCGTATCGAGTGAAAATTTACTGACAAACTGCAGACAACAAAAAGAAGAGATTTATGCGACAGAACCAGAACGATTTATCGTAAGCTAACAGGTCGCTTCGAAGGGTCGTCATTTCCCCAATCAATTTCTTCCTAACCTTTCCTTGACGGGTGGTTAAGATATACCGATATATCTATATAATATTATACACGTAATGTATAATAACATATGACCATGTAATTTCTCACAAGGAGAACCGCTGATCAAAGTCAGGTCTACCGGATGCGTTATAATCAAATTTTATATTTTTCTCCACCCTTTCGCACCGAAATTTCATCCTCTCCATTCCGATCTAATTTACAACTCGATTCGTCTGTATATCGATTTTACACGTAGCCCCAAATCACTAAATTCCCTCGCGATCGTTTCGCCCCTGTGAATTTCCTCGTAGGCGCCAAGAGACGCCAATGGTAATTGGTTACTGTAGGAATCTTCGATTTAACGTCTTCCTGCTGATTTATCGTTTGGATATTCGGTAGGCTTCTTGGGCCAACCGATCGTACTAGCTGTACGTATTAGGTTTTCACTGAGTTTTACTACTGTTTGTCTTCGAATGCGTTTACTTGATAAAGAGTAAAGAAAACAAAAGGCAAAATTATATTCCTGTACTTGGTTCCTATTTTAAACGGAGATTCTTTACGAGCACGTTTCAGGAAAAAAAAAAATGATCGAAACGTCACGTTTAGGTATCTACAAAAATATTGAAATTTTCAAAAGGTCGAATGAAACTGGAAAAAAAAAATCGTCACGATTAACTTTCACGCTTTGGATAAACCTGAATTTTAGACAACGAGCCTCGTTTCATTCGCTTCGTTCACTTTGTAACGCTTAGATTTAATGCTGACTAAAACGCCTATATTCAGTTCGGTATTTTCCTGCGAAAATCCCATAGGCGAAGCTTCGCTGAAAATACAATTAAAAGAAAAAACAAAAAGAAAATGGGGAAACTCCTCGTTACAGCCGGTGGCGCTTTGGCAAGAATAACGACCGTACCGATAATCCAATAAACAAAGTGAAATAAAATGTCAATGGAATTAGCGATCCGAAGATATACCCTGTAGGCATTTCGTGTAGAGGCTTAGAAAATTTTATTAAAAAAAAAAAAACACCCACACAATAGAAACTTAATCCCCGTCGTACTGCGAATAACTCGCGCGTTACTTGGCTACGAAGGTATAACTGAGAGGTTGAATTTTTTTTTAATTATGCCATTCACCAGAAACGGCCACCGTGAGTGGGGTCGCAAAAAAAGGTCTTTCCGTATTTGCTCGGTAGCAACATTCTGTGAAAATGGACGTTATCTTACCCGATACGGTGGCCTATGGTAATTTCTGACGTTATGCTAATCCCATTATGCAATCTATATATGAACTAGGGTCCTAAGTAACTCCCTTTAAGAACGGATACAATCATCGGATACAAAACGTCTTACGCTTTAGTTACATTATACTCGAGGAAGACGCTGGAGACATTTGAGACTAGGATTCTCCTCTACGTTCTGTATTATTATTATTGTTATTATTATTATTATTACATACATATATGCGTGTGTGTGTGTGTGTTTAATATTGCGCGTCTCACTGCAGTACTGCATTATAATATACATAGTATACAAGAAACCAGAAACTATAAACCGTTTCTATTCGCGCCGTCTTCAACTAATGTGTTTCAATTGTTTGAGGAGGAAACGAAGTTTCACGAAATGAAAAGAAATCGTAAACTCGCGCAGGCGACGGAAGTCGATTCCTCGAAGTCGTAAATGGATTAAGGGGAAGCGTCGAGCGGAGACGCGTTACGGAAGCTAAATAAATTCGTTCGGTAACATAATAAACTAGTGTTTTACATATATGTATCTATATGTGTATGTATACACATATACATATTAGTAATACTGTGAAGGTAAATGGAATAAGATAAAGATAAGAGGACGGGAGGGTGGTGGGAGTATTATTGGCGAAGCGGGTAACTCGCTGGTAATTCTTTCGAATTAATCACTGAAAAATTGTCTTCGCGTAACAGTAAGCGATTGATAAAACAAAAAAGAATTAATTAAAAGGCTCGAACCTCGACAAAGTAACCATTGCTAGACTATCGAGTTAGTCACATAGTGTATATGTATATTTTTTGTAATTGTTTAATTAAAGGAAATATATCGAATACTAAGTGCTACTTCTCTTTTTATTACTTTTTATCATTTTTCAGCCTCACTGATAATATCTACCTGATAAAAAACCTTTTGAACGTGCGCTAGTTCTTTTAACGAACAACGTGAGCGATGAGCGGAATTGTAGGAATTTAACTTTTTTTTCACCATTAGCAAGCAGCCGAGACATCGAGCAACTGCCGAATTTGTATCAAAAAATGACGTAATTAATGATTTTACGAGTAACGAAGCAAACGTCAAAATTGATAAAAAAAAAAAAAAAATATTTAAACAAATTCACTAGCGAATTTCAACGTAATGGATATGAAAATTGACCGACAGGTCTTGCGTTACTTTGAATTTCGTAAAATTACTCAAATCGAATTAAAACAAAGATATTCGTCGCGATGCATCATCAGCTGTTTTAATCCATGTGCAGTAGTAAAAAAGCGACATGATACATGTTATTAACGTCAGACGAAGATCGAGATGAATATTTACGAGTGTAAAATGAACGAGGAGATGCTGCGGCGTTTGGGCGAATGTGAAAATGAAAAAAAAAAAAACAGATCCTCGGAAAAATTTTTACACTTCCTCCCGAAATTGAAGGGCGTTTCGCGCGATCTATTACGTGACCGAGACTGTGCGTGGATCATAAAATTTTTTCATTCTTTCCAACGTACGTGAATCATCCCTAGCTATGGGATTACAGACGAAAATAATCTCAGTAACGTTTCTTCGTAAGAGTCCGAATTAAACGGACGTTGAGAATTTCATACTTTTCTTCATTATTTCCCCCTTTTTCTCTCTCTATCTCTCTACCCCATTCGATCTACCCTGATCCCTCTTTGCCGCCAACTATTACTTTCTTCGTCTTGTGTTAGCCGCGTAGATAAAGCAAACAGTAACTCCATTAGGTTCGGGTGTGGCGAGCATGGCAAGGCGTTTCCCTGGTGTAAAGGCTCGTTCACAACGCTACACTGGGTTACGTCGCTGCATCGGAGTAACAGATTGTACCAACGAGCACCGCAAGCTCTGCTATGCGTGCAACGTTATTGCGCAATCCTCTAGGCTTTTACGCAGGACCAACAAAGCGCCTAGTAGATTTGCATGACAGGGAACTTTGGCAACTCGTGCGAAAATGCTAAAGCGACGTCTGCACAAAGTAGCGGTACAGCCGCAGGAAAGAATTTTCAAACTACCTAGCGACAAAGTGACCGACGAGAGAGGTTGGATTTTTCATTTCTTCGTGAAAAACAAAATGTTCGTTCGTGCTTTCAGAAAATTTGGAAAAAATTTTCAATTTTCCATTTTCCTTAAACAGATTAAACGAATTTTCATGCATCCCCAAACGTTTGTCTCTGTGTATATGAAATTGGTAACATTGAATTTATTCTACGTCATAATCGTAATAGTCCTCGTACGAGAGAACGAGATTGCTTCCTCAGTGGCTGAGAGTTTTTTTGTTGTTGTAATTTCAATAAATTTCACAGCAATTCCTTCAAGGAAATTGCCCGTTCAGAATTTACGTATTGCTCAGGGCCCTTTTCGAAACGATTCGCAAAATGGAAGAGAGAATTGAAAAGAGAAGCCCGAAAAGTGAAAGAGGCTGGGATGATATTCGACACAGGGTAGCACCTTCTGTATACGTGTTGCTTTGATCTTGTAAAATCCCTGGTACGCGTTACTATTGTCTGGAGAGAAAAAAAGAGAACCGTCCTAAATGAAGCGATCGCTTGCCTCTGTTCACACACGTTTCGACCCTCAGCCGTTTCAACGGACCCAAAAAAAAAAAAAGGTGTCAAAGTTCACAACAGATTATCGTAACGCAATTGATTTCGCAGTGAATCACTTTTGATACCCGAAATTGAAGAATCGATTTCAACAGTCAACCACAGAGCCGGGGAAGTCCCGACGGGAAGATCATGTCATTGACTCATTTCGAACCAGGTCGAGGACCCGGATGAGAAAGAGTGTCTATGATTTCAAACGGTACATGATGCACCCTAATGGGAAACTGCTGAATATTTTCAAGCGGGTCGTAGGCCTCAAAAGGCTACCCAGATGTCGACGTCACGCACAGATACGAGCTGAGTGGTGTAAAAAAAAAATATCAATTCATTTTCAAGTCTGTCGAACGAACGATAACCTCGAAGTAGGAAGAAAGAAAAAAGATTAAAAAATGATAAAGATAAAAAAATAATTCAAGACAGACCAAGAGATCGGTTCTCCTGAACTCCGAGCTTTGGTCTCTAGGACGATAAGAGTCAACGACTTGGTCCACGGATCGATTGGAAATATTTAGAGCCGGGTCAGAGTCGCGGGGTCAGAGTCTTCTAGCGCCGCTAGACTTTTTTTCATCAAAATAATTGCATAACGATCTAATCAAATTTTTTTTCCAAATTTCATGCATCGCTTTTGATTGTTAAAATTGTCAAAACTATATAAACAGCCAGTCGATTGTGTCTGCTTACACAATTTTTGATAAACTTTATCAGAATAACTACGGCAAAGCCATTATAATCCATAACACTCGTTTAACCTTTGACACGGTAGCATATACATACGGTATAATCCAAAAGCGATTGAAAATATCCTACATTAAATTTCGCGAATGAGATTTATTCATTTTTCGTCTATACCCATAACCTTGTTGTATCCGACAGTAAATACAATCACCCCTATATTACCACCCTCGCCACCCTTCTTCGAGTACGTATATCTACTTCCCCCAGGAAATTTTGAAAATATGAAAAACAAAATCGTCCCCTCCGCTTTAAGGTAATTGATTGGCTTTAATATCTGCCCTTAATCGTTCAAAAAAAAAAACCGTCAAATTCAGCCCCGATCACAGGGACGTCCCTGGGAACGCAGATGTGAGTTACGCGTCGAGGGACAAATGGGTTCAACGCGTACCGTAAGGGTGAATTCACATTTGTATACATGACTTGGTTCAACCTTCGTCGCGATGGGAAATGGTTTTCTCGCAGTCGCCAAATAGGCATTCGCAAACGATCAACTCAAGACTGATACTCATGTAAACCGGCAACAGAAGTGTACACCGTTACACAATATCAAGATACACTGCGAAATGATCACGAGTGTCAACAAGTGTCTTGGCACTGGCTCGTATTCAGCTTCGTCTATTCGCGGTTCCATGCCAATCGGCCAACAGGAATAAAGGTAGAACACTCAAGGAACGAAAATGGAATAGAAACAGGAAAGTAAACCGGATCCGAAGGGTGCTCGAAATAATAATGATATTACGGACCCGGAAAAGCATCCAATGGAAACAAGCCCTGTTAAATTTAAATAATATACATAAAAAATAAATAGTCAGCAATACGTCCCACCGATAAATTTTTTGAAAGACGACTCAAAAGAATCCACCCCTCGGCCCTGAAAAAAGCACCCTGCTCTTCCGTCCTTCCTGTTCTTCTGTCCTTCATCTCCATTCTTTATTCGACGTCTGCGACTACACATCCGGTATGACAATTGTGACCCGTCAGCTACCGAAAGGATCGATAAGACACGCAATGTGCGCGTCAAATTTCAATGACTAGTCCTGACCTTATTTCCGTCGTGAAAAAAAAAAAGATAGTCCAGGGTTAATTTTTGTGATATCGATATAAAATCAGCCAAAAATGAAAGCTTCGTTTGACATCTTATATTCGCGTGGTGGAAACTCGTTCGATCGGTAAGATCTTGGATGTCTGCTTACCTTCTGATCGGCTGCTGTTAATTGAATAGCTTGTAGGAGGATACTCGATCGACTTTTAAGATCGAATTATTGATAAATCCTAAAATCGATATTTCATCCCTAGCATCGATTAGGCCGATTCACTCTTCGTTGTCGATTTTCGGCAATGCCGGCAGATCTACTTTAGCTACAGTAAACATCTATAATAGTCGAACGGTAAAACTTGAACGAGTTGATTAATGATAATTGACAGTTATTGATTGGTCATCAAATATATAGATGTATATGGATATACGAATGTATATAGATTTAAATATATATAATATATATCAATATTAATATTTAACTGCCGATCTCTTCGGCCAAAATTTTATAGCGATCTTAGCCGTAGCTACTGTTAGATGTAATAAATGTAAAGTGACGTAGATTTTTATCGATTCAACGTGTAATTCGTAGCAAAGACTCGTAAGGGATCGTAGGATTTTAAAACCTCTCATAAATTAAGGGTCTAAAGCGCCTCGATCGATTCGCAAGGATTAAACCTCCCTCGCTTTTTAATCCATCGGTTTAATTCTTTCCTTCTCGGTTTACTTTTTCTCCAGCTATCTCGCGGGGCTTTGTATCCCATGACACGATATACTTGAGAAAAATTATTTCACGATTTCGTATCGGCTTATCAGCACCACCGGTTACGTCGAGCAACCAGTCACGATGATCAACGAGCAACCAGCCGATCTTCCTCTTCGATTCTCGATCATCGATCGGATCGCGAAACACTTGAAAACGGCACAACGCACTCGTGCAACCTCACAAACAGACACTGACGCAGCACAAGACACAGAATCACCAATTGAATAAAATGCCCGAATAAAACAGATTCCGGGTGCACGTGAATCGAAAATTATTTTTACCGATCACCGATCACGTGCCCAAACATTAATTTCGTGTTTTTTCCTCCAGTCGCTTTTGAAACGTCAAATCCGATCGACCTGAGATAAAACAAATTTTACGCGACAAAGACTCAACACCTAGGCCAAAAGCTATCCGACGAAAATTTAGGCGATTCTTAGGCAGCACGAGCAACCTCAGAAGCACCGACGCGACTTGTTATCACTGCTATCTTATTTCTATCTTCTTCCTTCTCCCGATTTTGGCTTTCACTCACTGACCGTTCCCACTGAACACTCACTGCAAAACCGGCTAGCGCCGTTCCGTCAACTCAACTCCGTAGGGATTGCGCTTGGGGTAAGACTCGGTAGGATTTCCCGAATGACAATTTAGTCGAGACTCCTCGACGGCACTCTTCGGCGATTTCCGGTCCTTCCCACGAAACTGACGCTTCTCCCGTATCTCCCGAGCAAAGGAGGATTCGACTTTTTTTGACATTTCGCGTGACTACAGAAGAAGAGGGCGACCCGTACTGGGGCCGTAGGCCGTGTAGCACGGCTCCTGCTACTGCCGGCTGGCACAACGTGCACCTTCACTACTAACGGAGGGAGGGTCGCTCCCTCCCGT
This sequence comes from Calameuta pallipes, assembly GCA_030142375.1. Taxonomy (NCBI): domain Eukaryota; kingdom Metazoa; phylum Arthropoda; class Insecta; order Hymenoptera; family Cephidae; genus Calameuta; species Calameuta pallipes. The sequence continues at coordinate 189,041 of JARQSW010000852.1, forward strand.
GGCTCAACATCCCTCCCCACCTTACCCTATCTCTAACCACCCCCCTCCTGGTGCAGAAGCCTGTGTTTCTCTTCGTCCGCTACCACCGCCGCACCCTACGATCTCGAACCCCCCTCTCTCCCCCTCTCCCACCCATCCACCAACCATCCAACCCCTAGGTCCGACTCCTTAACCGTTACCCCCACCTAAAGAGCTCATACTAACTGCGCATGCGCACTACTTTGACAGGGATGGCTCGCGCCTTTCTTGGTACCCCGATGCTTTCTCGCGGCAAAATGCATTATTCACAGCCAACGCAAACTGCATTAACTTTCGCCTTCTTCCCTTTTTAGTTCGAGGCTTCCACTGCTGCTTGGACCTACTCGTAGGTAAAGGTACCAACCTTGCGTCGATCGATTACGTGTCATTGTCTGGACTCTCTGCGTAGACCCTTTTTTTTTTTGTTGTTGTTAACGTCAGGTAGCAGCCAGACGCACAAAGCGGAGGGGATGGATACGTGGGATTTGGCCTCAATCAGAGGTTCCTGAGGTTGCGGTACGGAAGCTTTTGACGCCACGTGTCTTAATATGTTTGCCGTCGGCTATGGATTTTATCGTGAAATTAAATTTCCTTCGAAATAATGTTTTTCAAGGAAAACTATGAAAATTCTGAGGGTTCTTCAAGATACGATCAAGGGAAACCCAGTCCACGTGGGAGCGTTTCTTGCCCGGGGCTACCGGTAAACATTCATTCGAACCTGACTTCGTACACTAGCAATTCGATTGACCGTTTACAACGCGCGCCTTACCGAGCTGCCTTCTGCCGCTGCTTCGAATCGTCGCAACTTGTGCGCACGGATGCTCGGGCTGACTGAAAATCGTCTGGGAATGGATTTCGAGGGTAAGCGCACGCTTTTTGGAATTACGGGACGTGGATGTATGCCTGAAACTCATCAAGTGACGAAACGTTGTCGGGCGGCCACGCGCCGTCCACACACCAACCACTCCATATTGATTTTCCGGCTTGGTTCCTACGTTTCGCCGAACCGCTTCTAGTCCTTGCCGTTTCTTGGTAGTGTATAGGGCTAAGGGAGAAGGCGAGTGAGAGGGACAGATATGCTGGAATGCAGATAGACAAGTTTTTTATAATAGAGACAGAACGAATTGTATCCGATATAATATTCTGCTCACCGGGTATATATTGGAGTAGCAAGCAAATAGCGTGTAGGAAAAATATTTTTCGACTGACACAAATGCCTCGTATACACACATATATATATATATATATATATCTCCTTTTGAAACGTCATATCACGTGTGGTAAAATTGTTATTAAAATTAACTTGAATTTATGTCACAAAATTTCTAAGTCAAGTCAATCTCTAAGTTACGCCTGACAATTTCTTTGGTCCCTTGAAGGAAACGAAGGCTAATATAAAAATTGGGAAAATTGATTTATCTTCGCAGACTTGATAACAAGTAATTTTAAGTTTTACTCCTTCCAGCGAAAACTATTAGACACCCTATACTTAACGTATCCGGTAAACGTGGGCATAATATTACCAAACTTTTCCTTCCCGTTCCGAACCAACAAGTTTGTCACTTTCGTTTAATTGAAACACTTGACAATTATTTTGACTCAGATAATTATTTCAAAGAACCAAAATTATACTTGTTCATACAAATAATTACGTAGAAGCGTATTTCTCATTATTTTTCTTCTACCAACGTCCACGCGATATCCGCGAAATTGTTTTGCGAAAAAATTCAAAATTTTGTAATAAAAACTCAATTTACTTTTTCAACTGCTAATAAAAAGAAAAAAAGAAAAAGCATCAGCAACGACATTGCGTTTGATCGTTATGCTTTCATAAATCAAGAAAATTCATATGCTGCGTGTCACGGGTCAGTTCACAGTCGGACTCTTCTGTTTCTGCGAAAATTCTTGGCAGATATTCGATATGGCCAGATGGCGCTTGATATCTTGAAAAATAAATCCAACGAAGAATGTTATTTCGAAGCAGAAAAGATACTATTCAATTTTTCATTGCATCTCTTCAACCCCTTCCGCCCCAAAGCGATAAAACTAGATCAGTGATATCCGATACCGATTTTGTATCAGGTAATCAATATTGCATTATACCAAAGATCTTTATTGCTTTTAATTGAATAAATAAATAATGCAAATTTACAGTAATAAATTTCGTAATCATTTTTTTTTTCCCCTCAACCTATATCAAAGCACAGTGCAGTGAGTCCCAAGGGTCTTACCCTCTCCTCTATTAATCCTCTAAGGCATATAGCTCTTCTCCTTTCTGCCACACCCTCTTTTCTCTCGATTAAATGAAGCTCGAGGGTCGATCCAATTAAAACTCCTACGCCTTCTAAGGTTCTAGATGACCTGACAAAGTACACGTGGAACGGTCAAGCATTTTGGACGATAATGATTAAACTATCGCGGTTATCAAATACTTGAGATCCTCGTCATCGGGGGATACTGCGACATCCGAAAATTGCGATAAAATAGGATTTAATCGAACTAATGTATACCCATTTACGGGCTATACGTGATTTATTCAAATTTTGAAAAATTTTTTACCCGCGACAGGGTGGATAAGCCCGGTCATCGGCCATGTACCAGTAATCCTCAGCGTGTGCTTTGACTGTAGCAAAATCTACAGTATCATAACACGACTGACGACCACTGGTACATGGCTGATGACTGGGCCATCTCCCTTATACGCAATTTTGGAATTTAATTTTTTTTAGTGTAAAATAAAGTAATAACAAATCTATCACTTTACATTGGAATCTCGTCCAGCTTATCTTTGCCCAGTTTACATGTTCATCTCTGTACATCTCATACCTGATTAGTTATTTTTGCACAGCTTACGTGTCACTGTACTAGGTAAGCTGGGTTAGTTTCCACTGTATCGGTATTTTCGAAATTTATTTTTTAACGTTAAGTATAAAGATAACGAATAGTGAACGATATATGATGATTGTAACGTACTTGTCTTTTTTTAACAATATATTAAATGAACGTTTAATATTATTTTACGTAATATAGTAATTAATAAGTGTCTGCTGTAATATATTTGTCGAAACACTCGCCGTAATTCTTTTTACTCGTTTTACCGGCTTTTTGCAAAGACGACGTCGCCCGTTATTAATCTCCAGAATTTAATGTACCCGGAGATTCCAGCATGGCAATATTTGGCTCGAGACAAGCTAAACTTTCCGTCGGGCTGCGGTGGGAGGAATAAATTTGAGGTAAAATAATAACGATCGTTACTGCAATCCCTTCGATAGTTAGAAATCAAATATCGAGGATAAATTCTCGAATTTCGGGAAAGTCTTTAAAATCCCGATTCGCTAAGAAATTCCGACATTCGTTGGTTTCCCATTAATTGCCATCAAGAGGATCCATTAAGATAGAAGCCGATTAAAGTTAAGTGTTCGTTCCACATTGACTACCTAATTGAGTGATCACTGGGGATTTTTCTAATCGTCATTGAGACCATCACAGTACTTTCGTCTGGAATGGTCCAAGGTAAAGAGTTATTGAAAAATTGAAAAACTTTGCAAGAATACCAAAAAAAAAAAAAAAAACTAATAATGTTACGAAGAAATAAGAAAAATGAATTACAAGTGCAATTAAATGAAGAGTCAAAAGAAAATTTAAATAAATTTAATAAAACCAAAAAAAAATATTTAAATGACAAATTATTAAGAACAACGTGTCTCTCGTACTGGATTTTCCCAAGTTTTGATAATTAAAAAAAATTAAATAAAAAAATTCATTCACCCAGCACGATTTCATATTGCATTATTTTTTAATCGCGTATTCAATCGAATCGCGCTTCAAAGGAATAACATCAAAACAGTTGCCGGTATCAATAAAAAATTTTTCTTCTTTACCGACCGAACTTTCATTTCACGTCAATTTCATTTTTTTACCCGAAATACATTTATATACTTTTACGTATACGAGTGTTTATCTATTTCATGAAAAACTGTTCTTTATTCACGCATCCCCTACAGTACACAGCTGCTCATTTCGTCCCAGCTAATAGCAACACGAACAAAATATACGAGTTATTCAACGAGTGACCACAATTTCTTCTCTACGTCTACTTAACAAACCCTTTTACTACCCTTTAAGTTCAGATTTGAAGGTCAGCCGATTTCAAGGTTCACTAAAGACTCCGATGGGCCTTGCTTCCCTCTGTGGCTCCATTGTCAGTCTAATTCCTGATTGATCCCTACAGCCTAGGAATGCTGCGAATTTCAACTTTTGACACAGCCCATAATCAATAAAACATTAACCAAACGGAAACAGAAAAATCAAAATTATTTATTACCCTTCAGCCGTTCACTTTCTGATTGTAGCGCAAATTCCCTTTTTAAAATAAATTTTGTCTACACTCGGTCATTCATCCATGCGACTAATTATCAAAGTAAAATAATATCGTTTAAATCCATCAGAAATTCCAAAGTGTATAAACCGTGAATTTTCCATCATCAATTTTTAACCTATTCATTTCCCCCTTTTATTTTTCCACTCATGCCCCGTTACTACCAACATCCTAAACACAAATTTTACACTGACATTTCCTAGGCCCAAAATTTCGCAGAGTCTATATGGCTCCGGTTAAGACCCTAAACAGACCCTGACCGAAATATGATATTTCTACAAGACTCAGTTCAATCACGTTATCGATCTACGAATATTCTAAGCTATTTCAGAGATCCCATTTAATTCCATATTCGTTATCAAGGTTAATGTAACGTATTAAGAAGTTGCGTATTGTCATAGAAACGCGTCTCCTGGTTTGTAATTGTACGTACAATTAGTCAAAGTACAAAGTGGAACATGGAATATGCCTATGAATGGAAATCTATTGTAGTACGTGGACTGCCGGAATTCTGACGTCACAATGTCTATATATGTATATGTATATACATTGTCTATATATATACTATATATGTATAGTGGTTTACTGAGCTCAACTTGTATTTGTTCTCTTCGCAGTTCGACAGTTCGCACACGCTGCTGTCAGTCATGAAAACCACAGACGTCACGAAGCAAATGTCCTTTTTTTCTGTTCCAAGAAAATATTACAATATGAATCGTCTTTGTTCCTTTTTACGAGAGAGTCGCAAAGCACAGCTGATCAAAGCTTGAAAGAAGTTTGACTCGCCTGACGATATATTTTGCCGAGGCAAAAGTGCGAACGAGACAGAATACACGTATCTTTTCGAAGTACAAAGTGGAAAAGTTGAACAGACACAATTCTTTGTTCGACTGTATAATCGAAACTGTTCAGTTTTTATGTTCGGCTTCACTTTTTATATTGACAAATCCATATGGGATATTGTTATCTATTATATTGATAAATTTTATAAAGTTTCCTATTGTTGTCGTACGTATGTTATACGGCATGAAATGCGCCTGTTTTTTCCACATACAAAATGAAAAGGAGAGGAAGGTACAACAGGGACAAAAAAAGATCTGTCAAATTTATTAATAAAACCAAAGATTTTTTTTAGTCGAGATGTGCCTTTTTCAAAACGAAATCACGCTTCGCGTGATTTTACAAAATCTTCGTGACGCGTTGTAAAAGATTTTCACGCGATACCACAAAATTGTGGTGACGGCTCGCGATGCGATAGAAAACAAGCTAAACGTTAAACGGCATTCCAAAGGCTTCGCGTGGCACAAAGTAAAATTGTGCACGGATAAAAATGAAGGATAAAAATCGGAGAATCTAGAGCATAAAATTTGAGAAAACTTCTAACAATTTTCCTCCTCAAACTTATTCCAGTCTCTCTTTATCCAACGTTCCTCGCCCCATTCTCCCCCGTAGCGCCCGATCTTTTATCGCGAGTAACCTAAAATTCCAAAACTCCCCGTAACGTAAGCCAGTTAAAAGTAAGTTTCTGACTGATATCCATATCTGCTTAATATATGCGGGACTTATAAAATCCAAGGAATAAGGGAAACGGCAAAAAAAACGTCAATAGAAACCAATGCTCCCCACCGAAAAAATAAAAAAATAAAAGAAATCAAAATTCTTTCCCACTCTCAAAGTTTCAAACCCTTGCGCAAACAGCATTTAAATATGCGTGTCACTGATAAGAGACTATTGGACTTGGCCAACCCGCACTGGTGGGCCTTTCGTATTTTGAACAAAAAAAAAAAATTGCTACCCGAGTCCCCGTACTACTTAACGGCAACAATGAGGTCACTGTGCAATAGTTGAATAGCTGAGAAGAAGAGACGAGGCTGAAGTTGCTTTTCAGCTGAATTCACATACAACCTGCTAACTCGGGTAGCCGCAGTGCTGAAAGCGACATGAGCGCCCTAAATTCCAAGCAATCTCCATAATAACGCTTACAATGCCAATTGTTCGAAATCACTGTTATCCATCCTTTAAGAAAGTCCATTACGACAGAAGTCACCAATGACTGCTTTCACTTTCTACCGATTGGCCGTCAGCCAAGTACTTGTTCCTTTGGAAGGACTAAAAGGACACAGGCACTACGGAAGGACTGGGCACACGTGTGAGTATGTGGGTGTCGCCTGACCTTCGATCGATGACAGGTAATCGTCAATGGAGGGTGACAAATTTTTGATAGGATTCAATTGATTTTCGATTAGGTCGTATATCGAAATTATAATTTCGAGTTTAGCGGAGCGTGTCGACAGTCCGCGAGAATGAAAAAATCAAAAGTGAAATGACGTGGGAAACGTTTTTCACAAAGGTCAAAAAGATGACGTGTTAAAAAAAAAAAATTTTTTTTTTTTATTTCTCACTCATCCTGCTTCTTTCCTTTCGCCCTCTCCTTTCTTTTCTACGTACCACCTTTCTTCGTCCTCTTCACCCATTTTCATATACCACTTCCGGTTTTCAGAATTCTTCACTTTCCAGTTGCTCTCTTTGCCAGTCGCCTCGTTTCGACTCTCTTTGTTCGTTTTTCTCTCTTCTGATTTTTTTTTTTACTTCCTTTTCAGGCTCCTCGTATTTCTCCTTTCTCCTCCACTTCCTGTCCTTCCTTAAAATTCCTCGTCCTCCATATCTGCACTTCCACTTTCTTCTTCCGTTCTACTTTTCAACTTCGTTTCCTCCCCTCCACTCTTTTCCACTGAAAAGAGCTCCGATTAATTTTCTCGCGAATGTACGCTTCGGTGAGTTCGTTCGTTTAAACAAAAGCACCACAATGCGCTCGTTCGTAATCGCCCACGAAAACACGAGTATCAGTCTGGTATCTCTTTAAAATAAAAGAGTTCGGAAAATTATTTTTTTAACCATTTTTAACTCACAGCCCTGAGTATTTCCTTTATTTTGCGACTATAACGATGTTAAGATCGATAAGCAAAGATATATCTTGTACATCCCATATCCAGATTCGTGACCTACGTCAACTCAGTCAAAAATTATATCACCAAATAAGCCTAACCCCTAAAAGCCACACGGAGTGCGGAAACACTCACAGTCAATTTCCTCGTGTTTTCCTAATTACCCCAAAGAGCCTACCGTTTGATTACTTAATTAAGAGCAAATTCCGAAAATCAAAGACCTTGAGTAAAATTGGGCACAGCAAAGGAAACATTATTCGTCTCCAGGGTGTCGAGCAAAGCGACAAGTAGCGAAAGGTAGAAGAAAACGGAACGGAGGAATCGGACTGGGAAAGCAAACCAAACAAGAATCCTTTGGTATGCCGTTCATTTGCGGGGATCCTCATTCCGTATTACAGGGTTAACGTCTACAGCTAGGTCAATCGGGAAAGGTCACCGTCTCTTGGCAACCAGCCAGAATTTGCAATACGCGACGAATTACGTGTAAACATCCGCAAGTACGAACAGTCATCGTTAGCGAGGAATAATACAGCTGTAAAGCTAATACGCGAATGCGGATACCGAATGCGGATATATCGGTACAAGAATACAGGGATAAGTTGAATCCTTTTCGATAAGCTGTTATCAACGTTGCAAATAGTTCAAGTGGGGTCAAACGGAATAGTTTGAAGTCGACAAAGTTTTGGAGTCGACGTGGATCAGGATTGAAAAAAAAGGAGGGAGCCAGCCCCCTTCAGGTGGTATAAGGGTGCAACGAGACTGACAGGAGAAAGCACTTAAAGGCCCCCCGGAAAGAAGAGTATTTGGTTCACGGAACGGAGGGAGGGGAAAGAGGGGAAGACAGAGAAAGAGAGGAGAGGGGTTGACGTCAAAAGTGATATATACTCGAATGCGCGAAACATACAGGAAGGAGAATACCTGCTGCCCTCTAGGAACAGTCTGGCCACTTGACGTTATCATGTCAGCCCCATAAAATCCGATCGTCTCGCACTTTTCTCTTACGCTTATATGTTATACAGTTTCGGTCTGACGTAAAGCTCGATTAACCCCTTGCTTTTTAGAAATTTAACTGGCTTCAAACTCGTAACTCGGTTTTTGAGTATCGAGTAGAGCCTGTGGATGGGAAACCTGTATTACTCGAATAGAATGATATGTTCGGGAATGATACGAGGGATATAGGTAAAAATGAATTTTAGCTAATTTAATTGAATCATGGGTTGAGGTGTATGGCTTTATTTAAGAACTTGAAATTTGATTGATTCCAGTAAAAGTTTGGTTGTGTAAAATTGAAAAAAAAAACAGTGACTTGGATAAATATATATATTTGACAATAATTTTCATTAAATAATATATAATAGTTGGGAAAAAGTTAATAAGCTCAGATCGTTATTATATTACTCGATATTATAATTCAGTGTTGTAATAATAATGGAATATAATTAATTGTATGATGAATAATTAATAAAGCGATGGAGCTTAGAAAGTTCTGTAGTTCTATATACGTATATCCTTTTCCTCCGTGCAAGGACTTAATAAGGAGGGAAAATTTCTGTATAATATATGAACTATAGCGAAAGTAGAACATCCCTATTTCCCTTCGGACGCTTAAAAGGTATCACGTGAATTAACTCATCAACCGGATGGAAGTTCTCAAAGTTTCTACAATCTTGTTAAAGTGCATCCTACCAAAACAGTATAGCCGTACGAAAATTCAATGAGATTCGATTGCACCTTAGAAAATGGTGGTTTCAATCGTATCGTTCGTTTCGTTCGAATTACTATCGATTAGCGGCCGGGTCGAGGGTGCGCACAATGCGCGAGAATATTTCGGTATCACCCGTTAGATGAAATATTCACGGGAACGCAGACGCTTTGCCATTCTGTACGTTCAATTCTGAATGAGAGATAAAATCCTCCGGGGAAAGGAGTTGTGAAATTTTTTGACCTGATAACACCCGATCTAAGCCATATTTAATGATAAGCCCTCTTTTTAGTGTCGCTTTAAAGAGGAGAAAGAAAAACTCGTTATCAAGATATTTAAGACCTTCGAATATTTTCGCGCAATCGGTATTTCATTGGTTTACGAAAAAAAAAAAAAAAAAATTCAAAAATGTTCACTCCTGCTGGTTATCACGAATTAATTCGATCCCATTAAAATTCCCATTGCGAAATATTGGACTCTGCTGATCTCGTAAATTTCCCGTTAATTACCTAACGGGTATCGCGATTGGCACGATGACAAACAGCCGTTTACACGTGTTAAAAAAAAATGGCATCGCGAAATTAATCATCTGCTCGAAAAATAAGAATTTGCTAAGGAAATGTAAAAGGGCGTCAGTACACTGTTAAGAAACTTGAGGGAAACCGCGGTAATTATCCAAGGCTATGCTGGCTGCGGCTGGTTGTCGCTAATAATTAACCCGGAAAGGTAAAGAAACTGCAGATAAATTGCGAAAAAAAATAGACACTGTTGACAAGAATGATTTATTATGGGCTGTACTAGTAAAACTCGTGCAAGGGTAATTGTCTGTCGGGATAATTTCTGCGGTATCTTCTTTTTGTCATTTTATGCACATTTTTTTTTTTTATGTATTCACGGCATAATTAATAATCGGTACCGGGCAAATGCCGAAAGTACATAGGAAGGGAATCGACTACTCTGCTCAATTTTCAAACGTTCAATTTAACTTTCGACCAAGCAATTTCCGATAACGGGTCACCTGACGGTCCCGTCACCTGGAATTTAACACGGAACTTAGTTTCACTGTCGAGATGTTTGCACAAATTTTGACTCGATCATTACGAATTGCCAAAATCTCTTCATACAAACCTATGGTTAATCCAAGTGTCTGCTTGATGGAAAAAAAAAAATTTTTTTTGGAAAATTGAAATCTGTACCGATGCATTTTATCAGTTGATTCATCGGATTCAATCTTAACCCTTTGCTTATATAAGTGAAAATTTGCACTATTAATTTTCTGCTTTTCTCAACATACGAGGTGTGATCAAAAAGTTCCCGGACTAGTTCTGTAACTTTCCTAGTATTCGTAATTTAGACTTCTACCTTTGTGGGAATGTTCTCTGAAGTCTCCCCTATTCGTAGCACAAAGAAGGACCCCAAAATGTTAGGTAGTTCCAATTGAGCAACTCTTGAAGTAAGACGTGTATCGCGCCTCAGTCGCAATTCAGTACTGACGACAATTCAGTGTTGATGACAGTTTTTTTGACAAAACACAACATCCCCGTGATTCAACAATCGCCTTACTCGCCTGACATGGCTCTTTGTGATTTTTGACTTTTTCCACAAATGTTGTGCTTTGTCAAAAAGCTCAATGCAGACGCTTTCCTCCTTCTCGTGCGACGTTGTCATCAACACTGATTGCGAACTCGATCTGCCCGTATGATGCAAAGTATTTTTTAAAAATATTTATCATTTGAGTGAAAAAATTTGAAATTAAAAAAAAAACAAGTTGAAAAAAAATGTTATCAACTTGATACAAACGGCGATATAAATTGCTGAAAATCGCTGATGCGAATTCGCATTAGTGTATAAAGGTACGAAAATAGATGTGTAAAAGCCAAGGGTCGAAGATCGTACGTAATTTTGTGCGCTGTCCTATACAATTTTGTCATCCACGTTTCGTAATGCATACAGACAAATAAAAAGTCAAATTAAACGACTGACATTTGTCAATCCGCGTGTATGACAGAAATTTTTAATAATGTTAACGTACAGCGGCAGCGACAGTCAGTTTTCCCGAAAGTCAGAATTTCATTAGCGCGACTGAATAAATACATAATAAAATTTTAATATACGAGAAATATTAATTTAACACCACCAATGAAATACTTTCTAATTGTCTGGATATCGCGATTTATTTGAAATTGAAGTTTGGATTATCAGAAGTCAAAATGATTGATTATCGGCTGTCACGTGAATAACGCGTTATATGCCATCAAGCAAAATTATTTTACTTCTTCAATTTTTTTTCCCAAGGTCATTGCCATTTTCCTCGAACAAACTTTCAACGTGCTACAGATATAGCTCGGAGCATCAACGGGACCGTTAGCAATATACAGTGAGTTTCAAAGTTGGCAAAACCGAAGCCAAGAATAATAACCCCTAGATTCGTGAACACGTGCGCGAAATTGAGGTCGATCAAAGAGAAAAATTATAATGGAAAATCTCTCGATCAATTTTCCCACTTAGGAATAAAAAAAAAAATTTGTTTACCTGTACTTGATTCGATAAGCTATTTGGTTTCCGAGCAACGTTTTCCCGTTACCTTTGACCTATCCGACTATGTCCTGGGGGGTTGGGGGTCGAGTTTGGGGTTGGTAGTTGCTCGTTTATTTTCTCGGCATTCAAGAGCTCGTCGTCCTGGAAGGAACTTATAGACCATAGCTGTCACTGTCACCGTCTCAACCCTCAACCCTCCCCCAGGTTCAACTTTGAACCCTGCACTACACCAACCTCTCTTACAGTTTCAACATCAACAGCAGCCTCTCTCGATTTCGCGTACTTTCACTCCCTTCTTACTTCACCTTTCCCTCCGCCGCTCTCTCCACCCAATTTATCCCACTTCCTCGTCCCTTAACTCGAGCGCTTCGTACTTCTCTCTCGCACTTCGAGCCTTTATCATTCCAATCAGCTGCTCGCTCAGAGATAAGTCTGTCAAGTAGATATAACATACAATATCAACTTCGCAATTTCTTTTCCCAAAAGCAAAACAACGCGAAGCTTATGGCTTTTCTTCCCCTTTTTTCTTCAATTTCAGAAGCCTCGTATACCGAGACTCGTGACAAAGAGATCGAACTTTTTTTCAAATCATATTGAGATGGACCGTAGGAATAAAATAACCGTGGTTAAAATTTTTTTTTTATCGCAAACATAAACCGAGCACGAAAAGTTATGGTCAAAATCCTTACCGATACTTACTGCAATTTAATTTAATAATTAACTCAAATTAAAAGTCAAGGGTTTATCAAGTGCGCCCGAACTGATAATACAATAACGAACCACGTGACAATGTAATTAACAAATTTCATTTAACTTGAATTTTAATTCAGTCTTTCGTTTCTCGCGTACCAAATACCCAAAGAGAGTATATAAGGTCCATCATCAAATAAAGGATCCTACACAGTCGCCATCGGAACCAAGCAAATTCTCAATGATAAACCCTAAGGTTCCACTCGTTCGAACAGACCCTTTTCTTTCCGAGGGTCAAATTATAAGTAAACTATCCTCGCGAATTATTCGACTGGATTGACGCGTATGATTGGATTAACGTAACATTCTACTGCCAGCGGAGAACGTGATTTTACATTGGACTTTATTGGATATCGATAGTCGGATTTCCCGTTATTTTCAGGTCAATCGCAATAACGTCCAATAGAATGTGTTCATACCGAACGAAAGAGCATAAAGCTCCGTTTCCAAGATTTTTTTTTTTTATACAAAAGCTCAAGCACGACGACTCTACGCTGCGGGTTGCGTTCGTCGGATCGATTCAGCGAAGCGCGTGTTCTTGCTCGAACTAAAACGACCTCTTATCGTCCAGGAAAATTTGCCTATCTTTAAGAGCATTCCCCCTCTTTCCCCCTGAGACTTCTTTTCTTCCCCTACTTCACTGCAAATTTTTTAATTACCCACGTAACCCTTTGCTTCGTTGGTCCGCAATTATTTTGCGACGGTAAACCCGACGATCCTATAGAAATAATCGGTAAATAAAATCTACAAGGGGGTTCAAAAAAAAAAATGAAAGTAGCAAAAGACGCTGGGGTTAATTAGCGGAACTGCGCTTTGTAAATTAAAAATCTGATTGATCGAACAATCGGCTTATCGTGCACTTCCGGTAATCAGTTTTACTAAAATTCATGAATATCTTCGTCGGTTCATCCTTGAAGTGAATTTTTATTATATCGAAAAATTCATCAGTTTTCATATTTAACATTGCAATACGATTTTGCATGTCGTTTTATATCCTTATCGTGCATATAAGATAACAATATCCTTTGCGGAAATAATGGGTGCATCGTTTTACATTACAATGGATGAACTTTTCTATTCTGTAATATAAAAAATAATCGCGTCGCAACAATATCATATGAATTTTACACTGTTACAAAGTCCGAATATTATAATAATATTTTTCATTATTAAATTCCGAGATTCATCTCGTCTATATAAAAAATTACCAACAGGTGCATTTTTACATTTTAATTGTGATTACAATCTTTTTTATACACAATTTTTTAGATTGAAAAAAAAAAATGTTATCCTTTCCTGTGCACAAAACTTCTGGCTTATCTATGTCGAATTAAATGAAAGTAGTAAACGATATTGTAACGATCAAGCAAAACGTACGATGCCCGTAAATTTATACGCCCACGTAGCACAGTAGATCGAGCGTGTTAGTGGTCAGACGCGTCCACTGGGAATTTCGTAATGTACATCTTGTATGATCCGAATCGTAAGACCCATTACGTATGGTAACGCAAATAGAAACGACCACGAGGCGAAACCAGTTTTCTATAAACAACCCCGAACGATCGAACCCTGCGCGCACCTGTAATTTCGAAAGAACATTCGAACCTACGAGGAAATATAATTGCTTGCCAATTTTCAGCAGTAATTCTACTTGCTTTTAACGCGCAGCCCTTTACCAGATACGACAGGGTGCTTTTTAAAGAGAAAAAAATATTCGCTACTTCGGCTTGTTTGATTTTTGTAATTAAAGACGAAATAATAGCCTTTACGGGAAACAGTGGATATTCAAGTGCCATAGCTATTTTTTGTGACGCCTCAGGGAATTTTTTTTATCTCAAAATATTTAACTGGCTGAATATGCTTACTCATAGGAACAGGTATAAATAGGTAAATACGGGACTTTTATTATAGTCTGAATTTTCGTATTGGAAATATACGGAATAAATGATACTCTTTCGTGGGACTGTATAAATCCCGTATCTTTTTACCCTTGGTAAATATCGATGCAGATAACACTTGGAGTTATGGAAGATTAAAAAAAATTCTTTATCCTTTATTCTCTTTGCCGACTTTGTTCCGTCTAATTGAACAAAGGATAGTTTTACGTATACATATATTGTGTTATATACGAAGCCCATGAAAAATAATGGATGAAACGAACGCTGAGCCCATTCGTGAAACGAGCTATTCGCCATGGACGATAACTCGTCGTCAATCTTAGGGCGGATACACAAAACTCGATAGGAACTAGTAAAGCGCCATGACAGAAATTGTAAAAAATCGCAGGGATACTCGACTGAATGATTATCAAGAAATAAATAATTTAGCCGATACGAAGACAATTGAATTGAAATTTATTGAACTTTTACTTCTTGAAACCGTAAAAGAAAAAAAAGAAAATTTGAATACGAAGAGAATCGAGTGCCAATAAAATTTTGCAAAAATATAATATTCGCAATAAAATGAAAGTAGTATATTTTGCGTCCTAGAAATTTAACTCTACCACGTGGTAATTTAACAGGGTTGCTTAAACAGTCTAAATTGGTAATATTAAAAAATCAAATTTCGAATAAAATTCACATTGTTAAACCCATCGTGCGGGCAATGAAACAATTTATTTATCTACTAACCAGACGAATTTAAATCGCGACCACGTTAATGAAAATCGAAGTAGCTCGAATGAAAATTGCCTGATTGTCAGAGTCCGCACGAGCCACGTCTTATGAATATTTAAACTTGCCGCATTACATATACTATGAGGTCTCTCATTGTTCCCCTTCGTTCCCAGAAACATCTGCCAGCTCCCGGTGATTAGCACGCAAAAGTGAGTGCTGATAACTCGTTATAATTTTTCGCATAAACGACAAGTATCGTTTTCGCATGCGCTCCGAGCTGCACGTTAAATCACTGTCACGTATTTTCAGGTAAATTTTTACCATGAAAACCTATGCGTATTATCAAAAAATAATGGCAAAACATTGTGCTGGAATATAATTAAAATTACGACTCACCAAATATTGACGATCATTAAAGGAATAATTAAGGACGGCTGTTGTATCGGTCAAAGTTTTACTCACCTGAAACAAAACAGAAATGATTATTGGTCGTTAGACGTTTATAGTAAAAAATTTTTTTTTTTATTTCTCCAATAAGCATTCGATCAAGATCAATCATTCATTTATCGAATCATTCGTTATTCCATGCTCCCGGCGAGTTGGGTGAATTTCAAATAAAAATGGTCAATCGTTGGAAATAATTCAGGTGCCGCTTGGCTTGCTTTTTTTTTTCTATATTTAAACTTTTTACGATCCCTGACTCGAGCACGCGTGTCACGTAGACGTTACACTTTGTCGACCTTTGCTGGATAAAAGGAAAAGGGTGAACACGCTTGGTTCGCTATAAGAGAAATTTTCGTAGAGTGAATTTCAACCCTCTTAAAGCTCACAATTATTCATGATTTTGCGAAATAGTTTGAACGTCCCGAAACGTATGCTCTGTGAAGATAGGAAGATCAGTACCGGGTTGATAACGTCAAGAGAAATGAAACGTTGGTAACGTAGGGGTGGAATTAACGTCTTTCCCTAAATACGGTTAATTGTGAATATTAATGAACAAGTCTCATGTCCCATCCGGATTCCAGATTTTCCATCCAGGTTCCTCATTTTCCGTTTATCAATTTGACGTGCTAACACTAAACTGAACAACCGCCTGGGCCCTTGGACAGTGTTAAAGCATTGACTGAAGTGGTAATTGAGAATATCTACAGGTCGATTTTAGCAATTGAAATACTATATTTAAATATATATTGTACGTACCTAAATCACGCGGCACAAAATACACGGACATGTCTCCTCTATTTATATTCAGTCAGCGGTTAAAGGTTACCGGTCGGTAAGGTAGACACAGGTATCAAACTGAATGTACGCGAGGATAGGCGATAGGCAAACCTAAAGAGGACACTGTGAAACAGGGAATTCCACCTAACGGATACTAATAGAATTATCTGAGGGCAATTCTCTTTTATTTCGACCAACGCCATCTGGCAACTAGCCAAGCTACTATAACATTCGGTACATTGCACAGGCCGACAAAGCCATTTCGGGTCTTTAAACGAGCGTTCCGATATGTTACGTATTTTCTTAACTCGACACTGATAACGAAAATCCGTGAACTAACCTACGTCACCTTCGACCCTCCACTCCTCGTACATGGACCCGGAATGGCAGGCGGGCGCCAGCCAATTCTTTTTTCATCGGGAACTGAGGATTTGGCATGACCTGGGAGTTCAGACGGAACAGTCTCAACTCCGTCAAAACGAGAGCTCTGACGTAGCCTATCAAAAGGGCCGACAGTTTGACGGATCCTGTCGATTTTTAGGGACGCGTAAAATCGAGAAACGCAACTGGATGCACGAACTAGAATGAACGAATACGGGAATGCACGGCCGCTCAGGCTGCTGGGCCGAGATAGAAAGGATCGGAGTAAGCGTCAGGTAAACAGTATCAGAAACAGAGAGGAAACTTTAAAAAACGTAACTGGGCATCGATTAAAAATTTTGCAAAAAAGCGAACTTTCGTTCAGTCCACAGAAGCAATGATCGTTGCTAATAGAATACGCTTAATAACTTTTTCTTTATAGGAAAATGTTGCATGAGAAAAACTCACTTTTAAAAAATCTTTTTCCAATAACAGAACTGCATCTTCGAGCATTCAAATTTACATTGAAGACCGTTACGGAGAAGAATGTATGTACATGAACGAAAAAATTTTTTTTGAATTTATTATAATATTAGATGCCAATCGCACATGTGATGAAACACATTCATCATCCACAGGGAATCGAGCCACCAGTCACTGGAGAATTTATCCTATCTAAACCTGAGTGTTCTACCATCTTACGGAGGTTGGCTGCACGTAGCGAATAATGTCGAGTTTTCACGACGGGTGGCGCAGCAGGCAACTATTATTAAGCGAGTCTGAAGCTCTGAAGAGTCGACAGTGTAGAGTAAATATTCATACACACACGTGTTTCGTAACTGTCAAAATTCCTTATGCTTAGTACAATAAAGCTGAACACTAATATTTAGACGTCTTGCTTTTGGAGATTATATACGCATTATGAGTATCAACCTAACCTAACCTAATTCACGTACTGTGGCTTGAATGATCGTCGAACTAAAATGTATTTAATGAATCCAAATTCCTGGATATTGGATGAACGTATTTTCACGCAAGTATAATTATACTTCGTACGAATTCGCTTATTGTACCTTCCGAATTAATCATACAATTCTGAAGCTCTGTAATCTTATCACGTTTAATCTCATTATCAATGTCAATAACGCGAACGGTATTCCGAGGAAACGTGATTAATAGTATTAACCCTTTTTACTTGATTAATTTTGAACCGGCAAGTATGAAGCGCGGAGGATTGCGTAAGGTTAGACTTCAATAATAAATGTTGGTATCCCTTTGTGATTCGATACAGAAGCTTAAATTACGATAAAAAATAATTACTTTGAAGTTACAAGAGATTACGAGCTTATCATGTTTGTAATCGCTGTAAAGGACTTTAACGGCAAAACGTTCTAGGGCGTCTAATTATAGGTCAATGTATTAAAAGCACTAAGGAAATAAGTAAAGTACATTACGTGATTAATCCCAATAATTATGGGTTACCTATAACGAACTACATTATATAATATAATTGAAGTAATTTCCAAATTTTGAAAGAACACTCGTTTATTAATTCGGAAATTTTCTTTCGTCGTATTTTAATTTTTTGTTTATCATAATTTGAAGATTTTACGAGTTGCTGATACGTTTGTCAAACTTTACGTATATATTATCGTAACGTATTTTTTTCCTTGACCCGATACCGATAGCTAAAATAGGTTAAGGTAGAGAGGGTCGGAGTAAGCGTCAGGCAAATAGTGCGCGATACAGAGAACGACAAATCGAGAACGTAACAGATCGAAATCCCTTCACCAATTAATAAATTGGGAGTCCTCACCGGAGCTGGTGCAGCTAATCCGTGAACGTCGAGAACCGTATCCAAAGGACACTCAGGTGGGCACTGCACTAGGACACAGCACTACACCTCCGTAACACTCACAGAAAATCCATAGAATTTTCTGGATATCGCGAGAGCAACACGAGAACTATACACGAGAACTATCTATACCTATAACAATAAATGGAATTTTATTTCATTGGTAATTCATAAGTGATAAAATCATCCAATTAGTATCAGCTTGGCATTTTGAATAAAAGATATAAAATATAAACAAAAAATTTTTGGAAATTACAAATTTATCTCAATTAGACCTTCTTCCTAAAAAAATCCCTAAAATGCCTAAAGAACGTGTGTTAAAACTGATCTCATAAGGGTCTGTTCAAACTGATCCTATAAGGGTGCGTTCAAAATGTAGCAAACAAGCATCGAGAACACTAACTCAATCAAGGTGACTTCACACTGCTTCACCACGCCATCCCTATAGCGGATACGGTCCGAGATGCCTATTCAAGACTATATACGGCGATTCCGAATTCTCGTGGCACATAAAACGCAGACAGCGAAACATTCTAGTAAAGTCGTTACCCAAACCGCAAAGGAGCCCAGCCATTCATATGTCGGGATGGTCGTTAACCCTTTTGGAGATGGTTTGGCATTTCCGGGCAGACACCCAAAATCCAGCTTCTAGGCTGCCTCCCTAGTATACGATACCAGCAAATCCCACAAGATTCTACATAGCGAATAAGGTACCGAAGAGAAGATCATAAGAAAACAATATTACAGAAATAAATTTTCAGCAGGGATCTGCAGGAGCATAAACTTCATTTGACTCTGAGCTGTCAATAAGAAATGACAAAATCCGTCAAGAGTGCCAACAATTTTTTACCCAAAATAAAGTAAGGAACGAGCCGGCAAATGAACGCTATGACCAAAAAAAAAAAAGATTTTTAAATATAGTGACGAAAAAGGCGTGAATAAGAAATTTGTCTTCTAGATCCTTCGACAAAAATAAAACACCGTCGCTACCTTAGCTCCTTCGGAACCAATCATGTCAACCAATCAGAATTTTTTTTCTATCGAAGGACAAAATCCTTTTAATTCCCTTCACTCACCTATCTGGATAAACGTGCGATTCCAATTTTCTCCGTGTCTACGCCAATGTCTTATCCGTCTCTTTCTCCCTGCTTTATTTCCCCATCGCTCCTTCTACGTTTCTCCGCCAAAGCCCTTAACTCCCAGCGTATCCCTTTTGCGCACTACGACTGTACCGCGAAAACCCACCTAACATAATTTTGTATCCACGTCTCTGCAAAATACACGGTCTCCACTCTGCCTATGCAGAATTTATGGAAGACGACTCCGAGCGCCATCTACATGATTTGACCGTACTAATACGAAGGACAATCGCCACTGTCGCATCGTAAATTTACGGAGATCATAAATGTCCCTTTCACGTAACAGATGGCTATATAAATAATCTCATTCCTCTAGATCGTTAAGTATAACAGCTGGGTCGTGATATTTCTTGAATATACACATTTTTCTAACGAACTATAGAACGCGAATGCTACGAATATTCTACGAGTAGTTCGTAACCGCCTAAAAAAGCACGTGTAAAAAACTATGCCAAGCGCCGTGAATTCCTCTGACAAAAATTATTGAAATCATATTATTAATGCCAAGTACATAAGTCACTACGTATCTCCTTATCATATGATCTAGCACTGGCCCATCGTTTCAACTGTATTTTCAAAATTTCCTATAACGTCTTCGCTAATCTTTTATATCACTACTGTCTAAATCGTAATTAAGCAAAGGAGTAGCGAAAACGTTATAGGAAATTTTGAGAATTTAATTAAAATTATAGGCTTATATCGTGTACTCTCATTATTCGGAGTCGTTAAAGACGATGCTTTTAATCCTGCGAATACAATTTTCCGAATGAAAAAGATTCGATCGAAGGCAAAGGCATTAGGACAATTAAGAATAGAACGCTTTTCGAACGATGTATATTCGTTTTATCGACACCAAACAGATTCCTTCCTTGCCGATCGGTCGATAAATCTCTTGTGGTTTTCCTATGTCGTGTTTTCAACTCGTTTCAAGATACGTCTGGCCTGTCGACGGATTTACTACTTGTGGATGCCCATGTGTCACTGTTTACCGTCTAGAAAGAACGGCGTGCCCGAATATACGAAAATATCAATCCTACTTGGCGCTATGTTAAAAGTCTTCTTATATCAGAGGAAAAATCTTGACAATCGGCCAGAACTGTTTATAAAATGTTCCGGCTTCCTCGCATAACCCTATATAACATCGGATGATAAATGGCTGACACTTTCGGAAATACCAGGACATAAACCTCGGGATATTTTCCGTGCTTCTTTTTTATTATCGATACTGAATAATCTTTTTTCCTTCCTCTCCGTTGGTTCTTGGAATAACTTTTAGCCTCTTTTATTGTAATATTTTATCGTAGCCTTTTACTGTAATATTTTATCAACGATTGCACCGCTCACTTTATTTTTCTTAGGGGGGCAAATATTTTTGTGTTCAATTTTTTCTTCTAATCTTTTAATTTTCTGTCACTTTTTGTCGTTATGATTCAAATCGTCTTTCATTTGTACAGTAACAGCTGAATTTAAATATTCAAGCATATAATCGATCAGCCTTTTTTATCAGTACAATCTTGGTTCAATTTTATATCTTTCTTCCTCGAATGAACTTTTTTCATTCTGATGCGGGTATCGCTCGACCAAGTTATACCCATCACTACAATAAGATTATGTCCTATTATTCGAATATTTTGTTAAAGCATTTCTTTTTAGCCTATTTTTTTTCCTCCTTTTTCTTCGTCCATCTACCCGGGCTGAACTTTTTAAAAAGACTCCGGCATAAAAGCAAAGTATAAAGTAAATACCAACACACGTCCCACTTTCGCACATAAGAAAACATCAAGTATACCTGAAACGCGAGTTTTATACGTTTAATTACATTTTTTTTTCAACATTTTCAACACCCACCCTTTAGTCAAATAGTTCAAAGTTCACCACCCACGTCTCATATGAAAGGAACGGCAGTATGAAAAGTAGCTACAAAGATCGAAATTGAACCAGGTTGAACAGAGTTCATCAGGGGTCGAACGTACACAGGTACAAAGAATAACCTGAGACCTTAGAGTAGCTTGTAAGAGGGGGTCAGGGGTCAGGGGTAAGGATGCAACAGAGTAAGTGCTCACTGTGTAGGGTTGTATACGAAAGCAGCACTAGTGAGAAACAACCGCCCGTCCCGATATACCGGGTGGCCATGAATATTTCAGTCGGCGTAAGTGTTTCTTGCTGAGCCTCTAGACGGTATTTCAAGTTTAACAAGCCTCTTGAAATGTCTTTGGCATTCCAATCTCTTTCTACTGATAATCCCTGTTGTTTTCCAGTTTTCCCAAATATTACGGTATATCGATTGCGTAATACGAAATTTAAATATTGGCCACTCATTTCACACTTCTCTTATGCATTTTTCATCGTTCGTCCTGATTGGCGCGTTTTCAATCTGCCTTTTAGGGTTGCCTTACGATATTTTCATTAGTTATTATCTCCTTGCAAGGATGGAATTCGGTCGTGTCCTCAAGCTCATCTTTCTGAGGCGTATAATATTTACGGTCGAGTATTACCCACTGTCGTTCGTCTCTTTCCTTTCCTCGGGTTCTTCTCGTATACATATACATATATAGTGTGTGTACGTGCAGGAAATCATATAGTCGGTGTGCAGTAACGTTGGCAATTTCATTCCTTTGAAAAGGCACGGGAGGATCCTAAGGCGCCAATTTTCATTTAGCTGACAGCGACGTCCCCGAGGAGACTAGACTTTTTCTTTTGCAGGCCGAATCAAGATGAGGAAACGAACGAAACACAGGAACGCAGGCGTCGTATAATTTTGCATTTCGTAAGAAATACAAAATGAAGGAAACAAGAGACGGAGAGAAATAAAATTTAGTAAATTCGTCACTTTTAATCGAAATTTCGAAACTCCAAAGTCCTATCGACTGAAACGCGTGAGTTCATGTAAAATATAATATATAGATATAGAATATCGGGGTAAACAGATCTGCCGCGATGCCCGATTGCTTTTACATACAATGTGGTCGAGTATTGCGCACTGAGGGTTGAAAAAAAAAATTAATTTCTCGAATCAAAAATAATCAACGTTTCGAATATTTGCGCATGCACCATATTGAAACCGTAAATGCTGATGAGCCTTTGCAAATGTTTCTGTGCTTAATATATGGAATATGATTTTCTATGTAAATTTTGATCCACGTTTCTATGCTTCGTCCAAAATTTTTCCTACGGATTTTTAATATTAACTTTTCAAATGCGATTCGTACCCAAAAAGTTAAGATACATAACGCGTCTAACTTTCTGAAACTACGTGTAACGTAACTATCAACTTGATAATCGTGTTTCTGATAATTCACCAAGCTCGCAACAAACAGAACTGCTACCCGGTATTAATTACCGTTAACGTCATATTTGACGTGGTGATTCGAACCAACGAATATCATCGCAATTGCAACTTATCCTACCGAAAGATACGTTGAATTGAATAACGAAAAAAAAAAAAATACTAAAATTAAGACTGTTCCAAAAAATCAATAAAAATTAACCCATAACCAGTCGTCAGCGTTAACGACCATATACGATGTGAGTATGAGGTATTGCGTGAAAAAGAAAGGGTAAAGCGAATAGGAAAAAAAAAGAGTCAAGAAAAGAATAGAAGGTAGCAGGAGATCGCGAGTAAATAAAAAAGGAAGAGTGCCGGAAGTGCCTCGGCGGCGGAAGCTTTCGATCCATTACTCAATCCCCTTTAATCCTGAAGAAGCGGGAGAAAACCTTTTATTCCGAACTTACGAGGTTCTTTTTGAGAGCGCAAGGGCTGAGCACCGTAGTGGCCCGTTGCCTTCTGATAAGTCTGCTCAGTCGCTGAGTTCTTTGAGCACAGGTTAGGGGCTCGCTATCCTGAAATTCGTCAGCAGCAAAATTTTCCCCAAGATCGACCTCAAGCTCTTCCGGTTCGCGTTCAATCGGCGGACTCTTCGGCGTGACTGTACTAAGTGGTACCACCTTGGCGATCAGAGTCTCGCTACGAACACTCCAATTGGATCCGCCATATTTTTTCAAGTTCATCAGGTCCCCGATGCTGCCACGGACCTGATTCGCCAGCTGAAGATTGGTCCTGGACAGGGCCGGCGAGTGTGGTACGGACTCGGAACCTTTTTCCGTCGACCTCACGATGTCGGGAAGTGTTCCACTGCCCTGAAGTTTGTCAAGATCCGACAGGGAGGAGCCACGACGAATCCTGTGCCGGGCCTGGGCATATTTCTCTTTGAGAAATCGTTCCTTCTCCCGATTGACACTTTTCGACGATATGGATGACCTCATGGCGAACAAGCCAGCCTTCAAAGGGAAGAGCAATGCCCACTCGGTCGATCTGTCTTTGCTCTCCATAATTTAGGCTCCGAAGACTCTTCGGATTTGCTTTAAAAAATACTTCAGCTTCCTTCACCCGCGATATCAGCGTCCACTTCAACGTGACTTTACACCATGAAAATTCGAAGACTCGGATTGTCAAACTGAACAAAAAAAAATTCTTCCGCGAGCCAAAAGCTGCACGTGGAAATGCACAGTCGACCACTTACTGGTAACACCGAATACTCAACGTCCACGAATTTATCACAGCGATAAGTGACATCCGGTTGGTCAGTGGGTCAACCACATCCTGCCCACATCACGTGCGTAGACCGATACACCATGGGATCATTCAAGAAGCGTCGTTCCTCTCCGAACGAGGTCGAAGAGAAACCGAACGAAAAAAAGAGTCAAAGCAAGCTCAGAATAACGATCTAGCATATTGACGCAGAGCCTCGTGCAACGGCGAAGAACGAGAAGGAACGCGAGACTCGAGTGACGATGAACGTTTGAAGAAGGCTGACTAGTCGACCCGATCCGATAGGAGTCAGCCTAGTCCTTTGCCACACAGACCTCTCACAGGTTTTTTCACTTAAGTTAACACGACCCCCCCCTGCAGCGATCTAGTAAGCTCGCAAGAGCCTCTCCGCACTCAAGCCAACGGTACCGCGACACTTCCGTCTAATAAAAGCTAATAACGATCGATAATTGTATTTCAGCGGGATAACTAACGTTCTAATCGAATAACCGGATACCGCTAGGTAATATTTAAGTATTTTACTTCCGACGACATAACAACGAACACACGTGTTCCTATCCTATTCCAAATCCACCGTGACACCAGTCACACGTCACACCAGTCCCAACCGAAGACATTGACGAAATAAGAGTTCCCAATGACACCTAAAGCTTCCATATCAGCTGACGCGAACACGAGGACGGTATGTAGGAGTTAACTGATTAACCAGTGCGGGAATCGAGACCTTGCCTTCAAGGTGATAACGGCGGTCTCGTTATACGGGCGACTGATTGCTGCATACCGAGTCTGCCCTAGATAGATTGCCCGAGGTCCTTCGCATGTCTCCAACGTCCACGCACGTCCATAAGCTTGGACTGACGTCCATAAGCTCCTGACAGTCTTGACGTGCTTTTTAAATAATTACGTTAATTCTTTTAATAACAATTAAAACGGACGTTCCACTGGCTCCTTGTTTTGATCCAAAGTGCTGAATAGCTTGAGATACGGTGGAGCAAAGGCCTATCGACTATGATATGTTGGTAATGACTATCAAGTGAATTCCATTTAAGATGATAGATATGGATACGTCAAGTGGCAGGTAGGATCAGGGTCAGTCAGAATTTCATCGAGAGCGGGTACCACTGTAGAGATGATACCTATTGCTGAACGGGAACCTTGGAAAAAAATGTATAAAACTCACAGTGTAAACTTTAAGTAGCCTAGATCCTATGTAGATCACCAGGTTTTACATTGGTACGTACATAAAATCCGATCCTGAGAATTGAAGCTGTGGATCCGAGAATGGCAAGAAGCTCGAAGAAGATCTTTTTAGTCGTTAACTCGTCTAGGCGTTTCTTCACGTTCCTGATGGTCATTAAGGATATACCCCTTGCCTTGCGTACCCGTGCGTCAGCTCCTATTGCACTTGGTTCTTTCTCCCTTGGGGGAGAAATTGGTTAGAAACATCAATCTCACTTTAAAGCTGACAATTGCCTTGGAAAGACGCCTTGTCGACGAACGGGTTCGGCTTTACTTGAAATTTCGAGGATAAGTGACGAATTGAGTTCCGAGCTCTTTGGATTGCAATTCTATTCACGTCGAGATTAGAATCGTATCTGGTCTGGTTAGGTGACAGATGCGTACTTGAATTTGCAAAGCGACTGACGACCATCGTGGCTGACATGCTTGCGTTAATGGAAGATACATGTCGGACTGGGCTTAACCTTGTAACGTGGATGTAGCTTTGAAAACGGCATTTAGAATTGCTGTCATTCTTTGTCAAGATAATCGCCCTGTTAGTGGGACTGGATGCTGCCTTTTGAACTGGCAGTGAGAAATTTTTAAAATTAATTATGCGTTTACTTCTTGGATCGTGGTGTGAGAAAGGATCATATAGACCAGGTCCAAAAGTATGCTTTAAGAATTGTAAAAGACACTTTTGGATTTGCTGCCTCAAAGGGCACTCGTGGGTTTAAAGTTTTGGGTGAGTAGGAGGGTACTTGTTGGATCACAATTTCAAGTCTTTAGTTATCAGAAGAATTTAATTACCCTAGTCCCAAATTTAGCAGCGGTGTAGAAATATTTATTCTACAAGAGAACGTTGAGACTGACATTAAGACTGTGGAATAGGGAGACTCGAGCTAGTTAATAGTAGTTAGTCTCAAATTGTCTGTTATGTCCTAAAATAACGATTGAGTTGAAAATGGGGTTAGTGAACCTCATTTTGAACCTCAAGATCCTATTTTCGAGGTTGGAATAATAGACGTAATTTCGACCTGGAGATTCTAACTGGATTTCAGTAGAATCTTTAGGTTAAGATTCGTGTTTACATATATGTATATGCATGAATCTTAGCTAATCAATTATACCTCCATAAGGCTATTTCTGGACTGAATCTGCGTTTAGGAAGTCTTGTTGAACCCAGTATCAGCCTCAAAGTTCTGACAGGATCTCGTAGGCTGAAATTGGTGTTACACTTTAGTCGAGAAATCCAAAGAACAAAGGAACGGAAGTTGTATAGGCTCAAAACGACGCTAGATCTTCGACTTGTGTAGATTTTGGATGTTACGAGTTAATGATCTTGTCACGTTGATGAACGAGGGCCGGATTATTAATTAGAGTTGGATATGGAAAATTAATGATGTATTACTGGAACGAGTACTTGAGGAAAATGATGGAACCTATAGCGACCCTGACCAATAAACTAGGAATCTGTTTTTTTTTTTTTTAAATTACCGAAGATCGATTGCTCATGATGGCAATTAACAATGTCGGAGGGATTTCGCATGTTTCTACGAAGGACCGAGAAATGCGGGCCGATTGTCGACGGCAAGGCGATTTTTCGACGGTGATTCATGATCAATCGCTAAACGCTGAATCGCTTCGCTGAATAAGAAACGTAAACGTACACGTAAATTAAGGACGAGGTGTGGACAAGTAAGAGATGAAAAAAGAGGAAGGATGAAAGGAAAGGAAAAAATATTCTCTTTAGATAAATAACGAGATTCCTCGGTCGGTAATAAGGGAACCCTACCTTTGCGAAAAATTCAATTATTTTCCATAATACATGAAAACGATAAAATCCTGCATAATAAACTCATAAATTATCCTAAATTGCCAATAAACTTCGCTGAAACGGATAACGAAATACGCAATCTTGTTCTTTAAGTATTAAAAAAAAAAGAAAAAAGAAATTAAAATATAAAGCCACTTACGTTAAGCTGCATGATGATTTTATTGTAGGCCCAACCCCATCGCTGTCTCGCTGTCATTTCCGTTCTTTCCTTCAACTGCGTTGGCACAGGAGCTGCGCCGACCAGGTTTAAAAGTTCATCGTCTCCTGGAGGTTCAGGCGGACTCCTGGGTGGTGTGTCCATCTGCACGCTTTCCTCCAGAGAAGCTTGTTTGGTGATGCTTCCTGTGACAGATAACAATGATCGTGATAAAAACTCCAAAGAAATTATTGAATCGTTAAAAATCATTTTTCTCAATAACTCCATCTTACCTGGTGGACTGTCCGAACGTGAAATAGGAGGAGTTCCCTTGTACGGTTCCACAAGTGAATTTTCACGCGAGACCCGTATAAGTGCCTCTTCGCCCCTCTCGTACCTAAATCATCATGAAATTAGATGCAAAGTTTTTATCGGCTCTTAAATATCCATAGTTTATTCAAAGAAACGGTACCAATTTTATCTATAGCAATGATTACCTCTCAAGAGTCTCATCACGCATCTTGTACTCCCCGTTGACTGTGTTGCTAAGTACAATCTCAGGCTCATTGATCGATTCCTGATCATTGAAATATCCCCGCTGATAACTTTCGGCTCTTGACACCGGTTGAAGTGCGTTGAAATTCTGCCCGTAAGAACTGCCACGTGTCAGCTCTCTCTTTTGATAAGAATCCGTTCTATTCAGTGGCGGCTTAAAGCCCTCTTGATTAATAGAGGAATAAGAATCCTTTCTTGTAGGCTGAGTAAAGGAATCTTTTCTACCGGGAGCAGTGTAAGGCTCATCTGCAAAATGATCCGAAGCGTAAGAATCGCCTCGCGTTAATTTTGGCTTCTGAGAATGATTGGACTGTTGGCTAATCTGACTTTGATGGGACATTTGCGAATCCTTACGATGAACCTCCTGGGGTTCAATTTCCGGATATTCCTCGTCGTCCATAATATCCTCGTGATAAGAATCAGTCCTTGCTAAACGTTTCCCATTAGCCATAACCGTTGTGTGAACTAAGGCAGTTGTGGTTACGTTCGCACTCACGTGATTAGAGGTCATGTGATTGACCATAGTCGTTTGACCCTGAACGGAAGCTTGAGGAGAATCTACTAAAGTAGCCGCAGCTGGACTAGATTCACCAGCCGTGGAATACTCGGAGAAGGCTTTGCGTTGCTGACTACTACCAACCGAACTGACAGCAGTATCAAAGGAATCCTTGAGCTCATCGTCCCTAGATTCTAGGGAATCTGTATTCTGCTGCAAAAGCGGACTGACTTTACCTAGTTTCTTAGTTCTCGACGAACTCACCGACGAGACTTCTTGACTGTCCTGGCTGGGATAGAAATATTCAGATTCGCCAGAAGGATACCCGTTTGTCCTCGTTTGACCTTTTGGCGTCGTAACTGAGAGTTCAGGCACCTCGCTCTGTCTCCTACCAGCATGAGCTACCGCGGGTTCATTGTAATGACCGTCGTAAGATTCATTATAAGAATCGTCATACTGTTCTTGATAGTTCTGATACTGATCAGAATACGTATTCTTATAAATATTCTCCTCCTGGTAATCAACCTTCTCCTCTTTAATATAAGGTACTTGATAATCACTAGTATTCTCCTGCTGCTTCATATACGACTCCTGATAATCGTCCGATACCGATGCTGGAATCTGCTCGTAATTATCCTGATAACGTTCCTCGTAACTCGTGGACGTGGTGACATTGTATTGCGAATCATATTGATCCTCCGAATATTTATTATAGACATCGCTAGCTTGATTGTTCTGATCGTACGTCGTAGATGATACGGAAGTCGGATGCTGCGTGTACATCTGATTATTCTCATCGTAATTTGGATAATTGTCATCTACCCTTGTCTGTGATTGATCGTACTGATTCTTTGCCTCCGTGAACTCCTGCTCTTTCGTGTAAGCATTCTGATAAGATTCCTGATAAGGCTGTTGATACTCGTCCTTGTACGAGTCCTGGAGATATATATCTTCCACCTGTGGCGCTACGTATCCATATCCTACTTGATCGTAATTATATTGATCCTGAAGCGAAGACGGGTAACTCTCTTTACCCGACTGATCAAAACTATCTTGATAAGCTGGATCGACGTACGAGTCCTGCGGCAGATTATCTTGACTATCATAAGCGTAGTTATAGTCTTCGTTAAATTCGGACTTCTGATAATAAGTGTCCCCGGCGTTCGACCAGGTCTTCGGCAGCTGTCTTCCGGGTGTAGCAGGAAGAGACGTGGGTTTACGAGCAAGAATAACACTGCTAGGTTTCGTAGGGGTTGGTGGTAATTTTTTCCCAGTTCCTTCCATTCGTGGCATCGGCCAATGCTGAGACTGCAGTGCCGACCGACGTCGCGAAATTTGGCCGCTAATTAACAAACCACAAAATCATAAGTTTATTCTTAAATTTACCTCGACTCACACTTCTCAAATAGTTCCGATCAAATTTATTACTGGATTCTCAGTGAATACCTAGGATCGACCTCCTCCGAATCGTAGCTGCGTTGCCTCTCAAAAGCAGGTCTGAAGTTTGGCCTATGGATCCCGATACTGGATGACGGTCTCTGAGACAAACTCTTCCGGTTCCGTTTATTTTCGTAATACGTGCTACTTCCTGAGTACCACTTCCCTCCGCTGTCCCATTGTCTGTCTTCGTCATCCTGACCATACCTAAAAATCATATATGCCCAGTCTTATGTAAATCACTCCAGTTACATACGGGTGCAACGGGTTCTTCAAAAATCAATTAATTCCTTACCTCTCGTCTTGATAAACGTATCCCGTAACGCTATCGTAGTACTCATTGTACCGGATATCCGTTTGGCAATCAGGATAGGTGGCGCTCATCTTTCCAGCACGTGTGTCAGTTCCATATCCGTCCGTCATATAGTGCGAGTGCTCGTCGTAGAGTGTCGTCTGTCTTTCCAAGGACCTTCTTCTGTGAGGAGCTGCAAGACAGTTCTTCTTTTAATCGAACGATTCGAAAACTTCGATTTTATCGATCAAGCTATAATCATCCCGAAGACAGTACCTTTTTTCCTCGAAGATATGCTTGTCGTGGTACCAGGGTAATACTCGGTGTCACTAAAAATCCTGGTATCGGTGTCGATCCTCGCTGGATAATCATAGCCCTCGCTGTACCAACCCTCCTGACTGAAAATATCGAGGATTTATTTAAGAAAGTTTCATCGATCTTTTAAGTCTGATATTCACGACGAGATGACACGTATAGTCGAAGATCATTATCTCGAGCCAGCTAAATGATTCATGCAATGAAAATACTGCTCTTTCCTCGACCTACGTAGTCTCAAGGATAATTAAACCCTTTTTTAACTTCCTTCTAGAACTGATGAGTTTCTAACGATCTCAAAAAAAGAGGTCAAATCTATTGTAAATGACGTTGTGAAAGAACCGTATATAAAAATGTGTAAAAATAAGACTACTCGTATCCTACAGTGTTTGCTATTGCGATTAATGATCGATGACGCTGAACGTATATCGAGTATTGAAAATACATTGTCTATCTAAACGAATGAGGCTGCACTATCGATTGCTAAAATGATTGCCGATTATTGATTAATAACGAACGAGAAGTTACGTGAGTATGTGTGGACGGGAGAATAAAACAAATTCTCACGGAGCTCTGCTTGTTCTTCGTACCTGTCTTCATGATCCCACGTATGCTTCCGTCGTCTGATTCATGGAAAGAAAATAATGTACGGTAGAGACGTTCTTGTTAGAGACAAATTTTTAAGCTACGGTCTCCCGTTGCAATATACTAAGTTATTGGACAATCGACATCAAGATAATTTTTCGTGTTGTGTACAGTGTGTTTCGTTTAAGTTCTAACTCGAGGTGACTCTTGTCACGATATTTCTCTTGGTCCATGCTCTTCCTTATTCTCCATTATCTTCGTGTTGCACATATTGCCACGCTGGGTTCACGACTATAATAAGAAATTGATTTTTCATTTCAATAGTGATACCTGTGTTCCTTGTAGTGTCTAGGTCGACTGTTGTAGAAGAGAGGCTCGGAAGACTCGGCACTTGGTTGAATTGAGTATCTAGCTGGTGGACCCTCCTCTGGATAAGGTTCATCGTACCGAGGGCTATGACCTCTGCCACTGTATCCCCCATAGGACCCAGGTGCTAACCTACCACCTACCGTTGGTGGAATCTATAAGGGAGGAAGCAGTGGTTGGGTATGATTTTAAATAATTATTACAGTCATTCGTACCTGATGATCGTCTCTCTCGTAACTATTTTCACGTGAAGTCTCTAAAGAACGTTGAGGCGTTGCCAACTGGTTCGCCGCTGTTCGGAATTGGGAAGCCGAGCTGTTCGCACCCTGACCGCCTACAGGGTAATTCAGATCCGAAGTGTAATCTGAATCTTCGGAGTAACCAGCTGAAAGAATTAAAAGTAATATTTAATTATGATTAGTAAAAAAAAATGTAAAACATGACATTTGAATAGGATTTGCATACAAAATTTCGCGCCACTTTTCAATTACCCATTCGGTAAAATAGCGGCGATAAGTTACCGACAGAGGTATATCAAGTTAGCCGAGAACAGAACCATATGGTAAGGAGGTAACGTCGATCGGTAAAGAAGAGTAACTCTCAACGCTAGCGGTTGGTTCTCTTTTGAAATAATAAAGAACCGTTGAAAGACTAAAATGCTGTAGACTGAGAGATTGAAGTGAAGTAAAAGTCATTCGCTTAGATAAGATTAACGGTTTGACTTATCAAAGTAAAAGCAGTTGTTCGACTAGTTGAGAATCGAGCAGGAAAGGGAAGCAACAAAAGGAAAAGAAATAAACGAAATGGAATAGGCGAGATACTTGAGTCTACGCTGGCAAGTACTTACAATGGCCTATATTGTAGAGTATCTGTCGGCGTGCCTGTTCTGCCCGTGCCTCCTGGTCCATTGTGTTGTTCAGCATTTCCAGCTTCCTCTGCAGGTCCGCGGCCTCTGTATTCTCCGGGTCTTTCGGACAAAGAACAAATCCTGGTTTAATCTTGGGACTCGAAGGAACGCTAAGAGTTTCTTGGGTAAATGGATGGACTCGTGAGCCGGCGTGCACGGCATTAACTATATCGTGAAAGACATCTTTTGTCACATCGCTCAATGCAAGTTTAGCTTTACCTGAGACGTTACACGCGTATCGCAAGATACGTGTGCGATAAACGATAAAAAAATATTGCATGGTTGATAAAAAAAAAAATCAAAGACTCGTGAAATATGTCACAGAAAGAAATTCTTCCAAGTTTCGCCTCGCTTATTAACCCCCTTGCAATTTCATTTTATATAATACATACCCCGAGTATGTCTCAAGGTAACGTTCAAGGGTGTTAAAGGTAAAGAAGGTTTGAACTTAGAAGTTATAAGAAGATTAAAGGATGCGACAATCCACGTGCTCTATACCTCGGCTAATAGTTGCGACGGGTTAAAAACGTTCGCTAGTGAATCAGATGAGGTATGAAATGGTGCCTTATATTTTTTATCACTATAAAAGAAGGTTGAAAAGGGGTAAGGTCATGGTGATGGGGTACTTTGACCTTTGCAGGCTGTAGGCTAACGCCGAATTTTTAATCGGCATATTTAAAAACTTTCGAACGTACGAAATAAAACCTTCACGTGCGCATATATCGATTTCATGTTGAGTAAGAGACAATTAAAATTTACCACTGAATCTACTGGCGGGTTATTTGAATTTGATTAACGGTTTTGACTAACTGGCTAGAAATATCTGTCACCGAATATAACCTGGGTGTCGAATTTAATTCAATGGACCATTTGCACATGCTTTCTATCAATATGTCGAGATTGCAGAGAAACACGATACGCAATCCGCGCTCTGTTTTACCATTGGAACGTATACGTATGTACATACAAATATATACGCTGCTGTCATAAGCGTTTTCACGTGGTGCAAGCTTGGCAGTTTTAATTGTACAAGTTTTACTTGCACACCCGTTACGTAATGCTAACTAGTATCAAGTTTCGAAACGCTTCGAAACTTTGTGCACGTCTTTACACAACTACCTCCGTTTTCTTCCTCTTAACCGATAACTCTGCAAATCTTTCCATCCTCGAGTATCATATCGATCAGTTTACGCGCTTTTTTCTTTTTTGGAAAAACGTCGAAGTTCCGACTCGCATTATTCCCTTGCGAGAGGTATATTTGAATTTGAAAAAAATATCTTTTTCAAAAATCACTTTTTTTTCGGCGATAAATATATGTAATATATTTATAAATTTATTACCAAGCAGATTCTGCCAATCGCGAAAGTTGATCCGTGCCAATTTTATTGTGATCTGTCAAAAATATTTGTCGTGTCACTTTTTTGAGCAATATTCAAAAAAATCCATTTTTATCTCCCGCGCGATTCTCTTCGCGAAAATTGTCTCAAACAGTCAATGTGTCTTCGAAACACTGTGTTTCTGCTTTTGCAAATACGTCATTCTGTCTCGCGTGTCAAGTTGGACATAACCTCACTGTTTCGACGTGACCTCCTTTCTTCAGTGATTCACGTACGTCTTACTTGACAATTTTCCGTCGGGTATATCGACAAGACATCAGGATTCAATTTTAAATTCTATAAATGTCATTTCATCCTTTATCGTTATTTATTGCGCAAAAATATCACAATCTCAAAGTAGTCCCAAACGTATAAAGACTATTTATGCTAATTTTAAGTCTTAATTTATGTCAGCCACAACACGAATACTTTAGGGGATGTTATGATGGATAGGTTATAGTTTGCTAGTCTTTGCGCCATTAAAAAAAGCCTAGCGTGTTAATTCACGCTTATACTTCTTCTCGGTGACACTGAAAAATATCTTTATGTCGTGACTACGTGCACTGTCTGGTAGAAGAGAATTTTACTTTTTTTTTAGTCCTTCAAATTCCAAAAAGAGACGCATACGTACGTTTGAGCACGTAATATTTTTATATACTACAAAATAGTACATAATTTATTAATAAAATTGCATGATTCAAGACGATCAGTATTTTTCAAAATTCACACTATCTGTCGTGTAATAATATTAGTAAACTAATTTTTTTCTAGGTCATCGTATTTGAAACTGACGTCATTTGTAAGGCACAAAATCATGGTAAAATTTCAAAATTTTTCCTTTTTTCACATTTTTTTTTTTTTTTTAAACGCATCTTTCAAGAATTCCTCTCTCAAAATTTTACAGATTGATAAAAGTTACGGAGATAAAGCATTTTTTATGAGGCGATTTTTATTTACTTTTTATCCATCACTAAAACTTTAAATGCTTTTTTCTTGATGCACCATTTTTCAATCGTGTTGACAGCAAATAAGAAAAACTATACAGCCAATTAGAATGGTCATCTTATTGAAAAAAAAAAACAGTAGATATCTTTTACAACACGTAACAATTTCTTTTATTAAAATGGAAGAAAATATCCACAATATTCTTGCCGTTACCGCCTTTTCTTTAATACCAATACTATTTTTATTATTAATAATATCGATATTCTTAATGCATTGATATTATTATTCAATATGCACCCTTCCGGCTATGATAATCGTATATTATCTCGTCTGTCAATACGGATTGAATGCAATCTTACAAAGAGGGAGAATTTTTACGAGAAATGTTTTTTATTCCTAGCAGCCATATTTCTCCATTTTTTTTTTTTTTTTCGTTCTTAAGTGCCTTCCATTATTTCCAAGTTTGTCTCTGAGAGAGTAGCTCGCAGAACCGCTTTTCTATAGTTCAAAACTCATAAACGTACACAGCCTACTTGAGTGTCTGCGCGAAACATGCAGCCCATTACAGATATCACCAATACCATAAACTACCAATCAATTCACGTGAAGAAAGCTAGAGAAATATTTTCATGAAAATATAATTCCGCACAGCCATGATTGAAAAATAGATTGGTTTTTTAATATGAAATTTAGAAATAATAAATATCCTGCAACAAACAATATTCTCACCTAACTCACCCTAAAATTTGCAAGTAAAAATTCCTATCCTCCGCACGACGCTGTTAAACGACCTTTAGATAATTAATAATACGATCGATTAAACAGGACGAAATCAGATCAATAAATCACATCGATCAACGCAAAACGAAGCATCGACTATGAAAGTTCGATAAAAATGAATTACGAATAATTCCAAAATATTAAAAAAAATTCGACAAAAATCTCTCGGGTGAATTGATATAAATGTATACATATATATACTAATCGAATTCCATATCAAGAAGTAATCATACGTACACATATGTTACTCAATAAAATTGAAGCATAAAAAAAGTGATAGAAAAATAAAAATAGATTTTAAAAAAATCCTATTAAACGAAGGGTAGATGTGTACGCGTAATTGGAAGATTACACAGAATGCTTTCGGCGAGTAAAACTGCCGCCCGTTTAATCGGCGATAACGTAATGCCCAAGAGAATAAGATCGTGAGCGAAAAGAGTAGGAAAAAGTCAGAGGGTAACGAGTAGTCATTGGATTTCGATTTCCTACTTTACCGGTATTTTATTCTCAATGCGAGTATCGGTCGCAAGGGATACAATTAGAAGAAAGGTCGAGCCGAATGATTAAAGCTCGTCGAGTTCGACTAGATTCCCAGATGGTGAGTAGTTACGAAATTTTTCCTATCAGCTACAACCCGTTTCTCATAATTTGTCCACCGCTCTTCACCCGTTCGAATCCTAAGAAGGATACTTGTGATTAATACTGAGCTGTCAGTTAAGAAAAATATAATAAAAATGAAAAAATCTCGAGTTCAAATATTCAAATATTCCCGCCTCACCTCGCACGCGTATACACTTTTGCCACCTAGCGGATTTTTCACGAAACGCCCGAAGCAAAGCTTCGCGATCTCTTCGGTAACGTATTTCCTTGCCGGAATAAAGCAATAAAGTGACGTAATAGCCGAGGTAACAGCTGCCCTACGATATATTGACAAACTTGAACGAATCTTCTCGATCGAGCTGGTCTTCTTTTTTTTTCTCCTTTATTATTTCCTACACTTTCCTTCGGTTCGAGGATTTCTTTACGTTACTTGAAAAGAGCGACGAAGCAGAGAACGATTGACGTAAGTATCGAGATAAACTTACGTGCATATGTGATAAGTCACACGCGAGTATATCGTACATGGGTAAAATTCGATTTTGAAAAATATTGTACATCAACGATCAGAAACCTCGAGGACTTTTCTTCTTGTAATAAAGAGTGAATCGCCGATCCAACTTATGGCACGAGGGTGTTCGAATCGATAAGGTATCTCGCTGTTGCTAAGTTCGATAGCGCGGATAGCGAATGGCGAAGCCCAAGACCGAGCGATATAGTCGATGCTCGATACCCGATAGATACGAAACTGTTAGATGAGAATGATTCGAGGCCGTTGCGAATCCTTTCCATTATACGAGAATCACGGTTTCCTTATGCCACTGAGATTTCATTCTATCGAAAAGGATTTCACGAAAATCCTTAGAAACTCAACGCGTTATCCATTTTAATCTTATTTTCCTCCTTTATCGGTAACCGCTGCGAAAATCCAAAGAATTTACGATAACTTTTTTTTTTTCAATATCCATTTTTTACCAATATCTTTTTCCCTCGTAACGGTATTCCCATGCAACTTCTGATACCACGGAATACCTATAGACGTCGAACCTTTTTTTTTTCCACAATTAGGTAAAATATTGGATCTATAATTTTTTGTTAACTATACCAGTGCATTGAAATTGCAACTATAGTCGATATACGATTAACGTGATTAACACGAGGAAAGGGAAGACGACGAATTTGGTTTTGTTATTTTGTGAAAAAATTTTTTTTTACCTTTCGACGTAAAATCACGTTTATCGTTTTAGTGATGCTGCGCGGCAATCGAACAGTGATAAGGTTCTAATAGTGAGACAGAATTCCTTGCGGTTGAAAGGAAGAAGAGAGATGAAGAGATAGAAGTAGAAATAAAGAGAGACTCAAAAGTAGGGGTAGGTCAAGTAGGGCCAGACCAATTACGTTTACAGTGCCGCAGCCATAGCTCTATGCATCTGCAGGTACCCTCTTTAACTTTGTTAACAACCCCCCATCCCCCCCCTCGCCCCAATCACTCCCTTTTCAAAATATTATCAATTATCTCACGTACCCATTTTTCCAGCCCTATTGCTAACTTTTGAATTTGGCCAATTTGCTCGCAATTTCAAAATCAAAAAAATTCACCCTCTTGTGCTATCGCCGCGCCACTGCTTCCACGTGCTGTGCTATGTCGGGAAGTGAATGTGCGTTAAAATTTTTTTTTCAATAGTCAAAATTAAAAAAATTTTTAAGAGGGTCACGGTCGAAATAATTTTTGAGTAAAAACGTAAAACCAGAACATAAAATGCAAAGCGATAATGACGGTACAAAGTTTACGTAATGTATATATCTGTATCAGCTATATTTTTTTTTAATGTAAAATAATTTGAAGAAAGAAACAACACTGCACGTAGGTATCCCTAATGTATAAAAAAAAAAATCTTGCCATTATTTCTTCATCGCATTTTACATATAATTCGTTCTAGGCAAATTTCTTATTTTTATTTTATACAGAAATATTATTTCGACCATTTACCAGCATCGAATGCAAAAATCGTATTTACCAGCGACACGGGCACCTGCTAACATTACCTCGGACGTATCGCACAAGGCTGTTGCGGCAGCGCCCGTTTTGCCAGTAATTTATTACACTTTAATGCAAAATACCTCGCGAAATGTTTCACCGTATAAAAGTGTGGACTACTAGTCTATTATAAGAAAACTTAGTTTCCCCTCGAAAACGAGGATTGAGGGTGTCTACAACGTGCGTTACTCGGATCTTGAGCGTTCGATGTCGATATACATATACGTATATATATATATGCCCCATAAAATGAAATAAGTTAATTCGAGAAAGAGATCGAAAGATTTGTGAAAAAAGTAGATAGCATTGAAAAGAATTTTGGAAAAATAGGCAAAGAAAGACGACCAAAATCGGTCCTTTTTAAAGAATTTGGAATGACCCGTGCGTCGAGAGTGATTTTCCGAATGAATGAAAAAAGAAAAAAAAAAAATTCGGTCCATCGCACTCTCGATGAATCAGGTACACACGACACAAAAGACAGTGAAGCTGATAACATCGAACATCTCCAGGCTATATCCACACGTTTAACACGCAAAAATACACACAAGGCACGCACAGATACCCGCGGCACAGAAAAATAGTGGGAAAAAAAAGAGAAGAAGAGGAAAACAGGTTTTGTCGGAAGAAGTGCAGTGCGCACGTGTCCCTTTGGAAATTGATCGACAAGTCACCCGTGGGAGGTTTCATCGCCGGTCTCCATTATTCATGTAAATTTCCTGTATTTACGATTACCTTACGAGGAACGATCGAACGATCGAGTCTAATTAAAATATGAGAGGTCGAAGGTCAGGGCTGTGACACTGAAGAAAAATCTAAGTATCGTATGTATATATAAGGTAACCTTGACGAAGCAAATTCCAAAGGGCACTTGAAAAAAGAATTTTCTGGTGCAGTGGCTGGCGAGCAAGAAGGGGTTGGTACCGCTAAGTACGTACAGCCTTTGTTTCCCGATCCGTGGACGCAGAGCATAGAGAAGGTTAACGACCGAGACGAATGACTACGTCATGTCAGTTAGAAAATTATAGTGAAAAAAATATTTTGAAAAAAAAAATTGTTTCAAACCCCCATTATTCGTACGGGCCAATCGTTCATTACCGATTGCCAATAGTGTCCACGGATCGGTCCACGGCCAAAAAGGTTTAACCGGGGATGTCGAGCGAAGAATTGATGATTTGTCGATCTGATGATCTTGAGGGTACCTGAGCCACACGTGGGCCTGGATGCTCGCAGCTTCATAGCCGTTTCGCTTGTGAGCAGGGCTTTCCATCCGGTCGGCGGATCGCACTTTCCTGATCAGTCAACGAACACGATCAGATTGTCGATCCTAGGACGGGAGATCGCGGATCCTATCGATCTCAGACACCGCGAATTCGAATGTACTGATACGCGAATATAAAAGGTTGCGTGGAGCGATTCCAAGGGTTGAAATATTTTCTTTTTTTTCAGAAATTTCAAAAATAATATGAAATTTAAAGAATTTCCTTTTCTTTAGTTTATATAAAACATAATCCTTTTATAATTCCCACTATGCCTACAGCTTTACGATAAATTACGGTACAATTTTCAAATATTAATTATTCATCTTGAAATACTAATTAATTCGGAATTAATCGATCACGTATACGGGATACGTATATTGCGTCAAAAAATGGTACATTTAATATATATTTCGTATATAATAAAAAAATATGTTTTTCATTATATTCCATCTATAATATTTCCGTGGAGAAAGTCGAATCGTTATTGACATCTGTACGCCGAATAGGCCGTGCGTGTTACATATTTCGCAAGGATCAAGAAAAATGCGAGCTTTCGTGATATCCGAGAAGCAATTAGTCAAGTAAGCCCCAATTAGTGTGCTACCCTTAGCCAGTCGTCCAACCTACGCTATTATTAATACAGTCGTATTGTGCGCAACTCGGAGAAATGTTGGCCGATCATTTCTTTATGTGCACAGTAAGTACGGATAAAATTGATTACAGAAAAGAAAAGCGAAAGAAATAAGAGAAAAAGAGAGACGCTGTATTGACCCCAGGCACACCGTCTGACCCCCGACAGTCGTGATCTACTTTCAGGCCATCCCAAAAGGACATGAGGTAAAATTAGACACACTAACGAACGTTACGTGTTACAACCTTCTTTTCTTTCTCATTCTACAACAATGCCTGAATTCTAAAAACGTAAAAAATAAGAATTGTAACAAAACTATTGTACGTTCAAACACTATCGATACTATGGATAACGGAATCGTACGGTTGCTAAGAATCCAAAAGAAATTTTAATAGATAACAGCAATCACGTACTTTTATCTATTTGTTGACCTTGAAAAAAAAATGTCCATCGAAGCCGGAAATAATAATAGAGCAATTAAATCGATTTATGAATCTATTTAAAGATCGAGCAATATCTTGTCAAAGATGAAACGTACAGTTTCGATAAATGAAAAAAAAAGACAATAATAATTGAAACAGTGAAAAATTTTTAAAATAAATCTTTCATCATAATTTTCCAGGTCTGTCAAATGTAGAAATTAAAAAAGAACAATTAGTCCATATCTCAAAGCAAGTATCTTATTAATGATAACTGCGGATTGGGTAAGTGGATAGTGATTTATCACTCTCCTAAGTTCTCCTGAATAAACCATCCAGCCAAGAGGGCTGCGAACTAGGGGAGGCTCCGGCTTTCGGTCAATGTGAATCAGCCTAAACGTACAACTTGCTTAGAAACTTGATTTTACCTAGTGAGACCGGAGGAAAGAAATTTCGGAAATACGATAATAAGATAAATGAATAAATGAAGATAAAAGTTAACGGCGGAAGGAAGGACGAGAACTTTGGGAAGCGTAGGAATCGAATAAAATAATAAGAATAAATTCCGACATGTCATACAGAAAAGGATGCTGCCCAAGGAGCAGTCACATGGAATGTCAAGTATAGAGACGGCCTGAAATATGCATATAAACGGAAAAGTCGAATGGCCCAGAAAAGAAGAGGAGACCAAGAGATAGAAATAAAAATAAAAATAGTAAAGAAGAATAACGTCAGCAGTATACGGTTAACGTATGGGCTCCTTTATATGCCAGCCCCTTTTTCCTTATTTCGCAACACGGTCAAGTGGAACCATCGTGTGACGCAAAATAATTTTCACCTCAGTTCAAATAAGTCGTGCGCTGCTTAAAAGAAAAATTGAAAACCGCTGTAAAGAGGCTGAATTCCCCTTTGATCTGGATCTGTTAATTGCTCTGGATTCAGTAATCCGTAAGTTTGACTGGAACGTTAAACTATACGAAAATTAAACCGATCCTGCGTACGAGAAAAATATGAAGAAAACCCTCTGGAAGATTGGGGTGAATTCTGGATTTTCATAAAGAAGCTGTAATTTGATGACTGCTTCTTGTGACCCTTGGGTGTATCTTGCGACGTTAAGTTGATAAACTTTTCAAGTGGATCGTTAAAGGGAGGAAATTCTTATTGATCTCAAGTAACGGAATGTGTGGAGGTATCGGAGAATCATAAAATACGATGATAGAAATGAAAATAAGATTTTCGTTGATCTTGAACTTTGACTATATTTTTTTATATGTCGAAATTATAAGCTTAATTTAAACCGTGAAAAACTTTATTCCTTTGATATATAAATTTTCCGCTTTAAATCCAATCTCGATTTTACTCCAAGAAAATCCTCTACAGGTAGAACTGAAATTTGCGATTTGAAATACAGCGAGTCCTAAGCTTATTTTTGACCCTTTAAATTTTACTACATTTTTTTTTTTACATTTTGAGCCTATAAATATTTGTTAGAACCTCCAGGGTTTTATGGGGTCCAATATCGATACTCTCAGTTAAGACCTGATTTGAAATTTTATGAAAATCATTTCGAACCTCAATTATTGTAGAACGGACGTAACTACCAGTCTGAGGTTCAAAACTGTAATTCCAAACCAAGATAAGAATTTTGAATCTGATATTATTGGTTTGATAACAATACTTTATAATATAACGCCTAGAAAAAATGTTG
Organism: Calameuta pallipes; assembly: GCA_030142375.1. NCBI lineage: Eukaryota > Metazoa > Arthropoda > Insecta > Hymenoptera > Cephidae > Calameuta > Calameuta pallipes. Next base: position 231,008 of record JARQSW010000852.1, read on the forward strand.
CAAATGTAAATTCCAAAATAAAAAAATTGATGGATACAGAAAACGATTTTCTTTATCCCAATGATAAATCGCTGATATTTATGTATTTTCAATATCCTTTTGCTGACGTCAGAGTACTTTGAAAAATCATGCAAAGGAGATGCCGAAAATGAAAAAAGGGGGAAATTTCGGCGGAGCGTTCAAATAAATTTTCAATATCAAGAAAAAAAAAAGGGATTGAGTATGAAATCGATTGTTACCGCATAGAATACATACTGCGTGGCCAAAGAAAAGATGCGCATGCGCATGGTAGTAATTTTGTTTACGACATTTAACTATAGCGCAGTGACGTCATGGCTAAGGGTATAGAATTTTCCTTCAATTTCATTGGACCCTTGGTCCTCCCTTTAATAACGACTATTAATGAATTTCCTGTCGCAGCATCGCATAATCATCCGAGTACACGTGGCGGACATAGTTGGCAATCGCTCCACGTATCGGAAGACGACTTGACGTAAGTCGAAATCGTCAGGTTATAAAAGCAGGTAAAATCGGGCGCGTAAAAAAGCCCGTAAATTCGAGTCTTATTAATCGCACGTTGACAAAGCGGACATTTTAAAAAACACATGGACGGCTTACCGAACGGCAGCTCGAAACGGCAGTCTATAAGAAGCGTATGACCAGTTGGAGATTTGGTGCCGACTACTTCGCCACCTCGCATTTCCAATTCCGAATCCAGGCTGACCCATTGTCCCGAACCGTCCTGTAAATAGAACAAGTTATTGACCTAACTTTTAGCATTCTAACAGGCAGCGTTTCTCGCAGTCAATATATGCTTCGTTATTTCTGTTCAGTGACTCGTATCATACCCACGTATCTTTGCAAGCATGGATACACCCTGAGAGGAGAAATCACCATTTTTTTTTTTTTCAAAATGAAGAAGACAAAAATTTGTTCAATTCCAAGTCTTCGTTCTCTCTCGAATTATCTTCGTAGGATCAAGGGTTAAAAAGAGCTCATGATAATAGCCCAGGTCCTTGGATCTGATCTTGCAATAGGTCCACAATGAAATTTTTCATGAACTTTGGTGTTTTTCGTGAAATCCAAATTTTTTGGGTTTTTTTTTTTTATAACGGAAAGGCAAAGGATTTTTGACCGACCCAAGGCTTATTTATTTTGAATTTTTGAATTATTCGCTAAGACGACGACTGTAGACCAGGGGACACTTTATTCGATGGAGTGGTATAGTATGTGTATATGTATATATACATATATATATATATGTATGTATAAAGGGTCTACGATTTACATGGCGTAGATAAGACTAAGATAATTCTTTGAAATTTTTTCCAAAATTAATTTTCAGTTAACGGTAGCCAAATAGTGGAAACGGTCAATAGCGATGATGTTGAAAGTAGATCGTCTCCAGGAAGAATCACCTTGTTATTACGCAACGCAATTCCACATTGGTTAAGTTGGCCCGAGGCGGGAAAATTTGAATGTTCAAAGCGAAGAATCGAAAAGGTGGAAATGAGTTTGTAATAAGATTTCAAAGTAAGGGAAGTGAATCTGTAAATTTCATTCGAACTGCCCTTTGACCTTTTCGCGTTATCTCGATTGTATCTATAAGTTTTAGCAGCAGTTTCCGGAATGGATGTCTTTTCGCCACCCTTTTCGAATATCGCAACAACTTCAAAACTTTTCTAAAGTTCGGAAAGTCCCAATCATGAAAAAAAATCGTCACTCGACCTTTGCCGAGCTTTTTGGCAGTCGAACTTTTCTCAATTTTGGTTTTGCATGAAAGCAAGAAACATTCCCCAGGCACCCGTTTCCTTCGAATGGATTTGTTTGTTCCCAAAATTGGCCAATGAATTATGATTCTGTACCAAGAGAGCGCATGGTCGAGGACAGAGGGTGAGAAGGTCAGGGTTTCACGACCGCCTTTCGAATTGCTCTTTACCATTTCTTCCCTACCAAATTCCCTCTGGAGATAAATGTGTTGTTAAATTTTACACAGTCCATACATTACTACCCCTAACCCAGCCCTATCCAGGAATATTGAGTAATTAATTTCGAGGTACCATATCCTCTGGCGTCCAAAAAAAAAAAAAACGGGGAGGAGGGGGGACGGTAAAAAATATTTACCCTCAAATAGGGTGAGGGAAAAAAGTCTTCGAATTTCTTGATAAATTTTCTAGATTGACAAAATTCGTATTACTTGAATGCAAATAGGGTGGAATGTGTATACGAAGGGGAGAGAAGCCAAGAAACCAGTGCAAAGAAAAGCAGGAACAGTTTATTTATTTGAAAAATTTAAAAAAACCCACTTCCAGCGTATAAAGAAAATTTTTTTAGGGGATGGAAACGTGCTTGAAATTTAACTCAGGAAAAGCGAGAGAGAGAGAGACGATATTATCGTCAGGCCAAGATTAATGACAAGCCCCGGAGTAAAGGTTATTTTAAACGGAAACGAATGGCCCTGGACAGGGGTGGCCTGTTCAAAATCCCTAGACCAGCTATTATTAGAAATCCTAGAAAAGCCGATCCTTCGACCTGGCCAATAACTTACCCACTAACGATTTCCGTCCAATCACTCGGCGATGATTCTGCCGCGATAATGACGTGGGGGTAAATCCGCGTCAGCTATTTTACATGAAATCAACTGCCAGCATCGCGTCAGTCGTCACGCTGACGTTCCCTTTCCAGCGGACCGAAGTTAAAATCTCACGGGAAGCAAATTAATCCAGCACGCACGTTCGTTCCCTAGATTAGAATCTGTTCCGGCATTCTAATCAGGCTAACATTGAAATCCGCCTGATCAACGAAGACAAACGCAAGGGTTGACTGGATCGTAAGAGCCCCGATAAATAAAAAAAAATCGTAGACCAAAAATGGCCAAATTCAGCCCTTCGACCTTAACACACTCATATCTTGCTTCCAGGTCGTTATGGCATTCTGCCGACAGTAGATAAGCACAAGGGTCAATTCGCTGGCTCCTCGCAACACGCAAGCCGAAGTGTTTGACAGCAATTAAACAGCAAGACATTTCGCGCCAATTTTCTTAACCTTAAAATCACAAAAAAGAACTAATTTAAAAACATCCGTAAACGACCCTCCATAAACTACATCCATAACGTTACATTCATAAACTAACCCTTGACCCCGTGACCGAAAAAAAAAATATGTTCTCCATTACGTAAGTAACGTTCCAGCGACGTACGTTCTACAACGTAACAATAACGTGGGGAAATTCCATCCAGAACCGTCTACGTATGACGTAGTGATATTTGCTCCCAAAGTGGTTACACACTGCGTGACTAAAATATGGACCGGATATTGGAGGATGAACGGCTTCTTCGTCTGCTTTCCGGCCGTCGCTGTTTGCATAGAAAGCAATACGGTTACTCTGGATCCTCGTCCGAGATTGCCATCTAACATTCCTTCCAGAAGCATAACGTCATACTTAGGTATAATGTTAAGCGAAAGCCGATCTTACTATATAAGATATACCCCGTGTGACGTTTGAAAAGCTATTTGCCAATCGGAACGAGCAAGTAATCCCATGTCCGACCGGAAACCCCAGACTCACGTATTTTTCACTATTGGATCTAAGAAACCAATTCGTACCAGACCCAAGTCTCTTTGAGCAGATCTAATTTGAAAAATATACTAAACGAAGTCGCGATACTCTGATTACGTTATGACGTGTCAACCAGTAGATACCCGAAGGGTTTGAGACTTGCGACCTCATGATAAAATGACGTTACCTGACATCCGGTAACATCCGGTAATTCGACTACACGCAAAAATATCGTTTGCAGAAACAACTGGGTCTTACAAGCACTTGGACCAGGCCTTGTCAGATTTCAGGAATAAGACGGGTACCCCGCGTTCTGTCGCGTACGGAATATGAATCCTTCTCGGAGAATTGGTCGAGACACTTTTTGCTTGAAAAGGCACGATCGATAAGGGTCGTGCCTCCGTCACGGTCAGAAAGCGACTACCCGACCGGAGGATCGATCCCGTGAGATTCCTCGAGATAATAATAATTTTTTAAAATATAAAATAAATCACTTGGTCCCGCAGGTAGGCCAACGTGAGACCTCGGAAGCGCTACTGATTCTACTTGATTAATCGATTCGCAAGTTTACACAAAGTATTATTCGCTAATTGGTTATCCTGCTTTTCCCTTTTACAATGGCCTATTGTTTCAGCAATGTGTACCCTGCCTGGTAATGTACCGTGAATCTTTTTTTCGAACGCAGAACTGACAAGATGGGTGGTAAACGGAGGTGGGTCGGATGAGCTGAGCAGAGCCAAAAGAGAGTACAGGAAGTCCCAGTGAACAGAATTGACGGGTCTCAATAGCTGAGGACGAGTGGGTGGTACGCGAGGCGGGCTGGGCCGGTAGGCGCGTGAAAGCTTTGTCAAGGCCCAGAGTCGTTCGTTGGAATGATCCGTGACGTAGAAGAAAGGGTTAAGGATAAAAGTGATGGAAAAGGGTTAGAATGGTGGCTGGTATAGACGGCTACCCGCTACTTACAACCCACTAGAGTTACTTGACAAACCTCAGTCAGCGCATTTCTAATATGAATCGAACGTTCCCGGCCATGTAGATCTGGCGTGTGCGGCTTTATGAATATTTTAAGCCAGACCTGACCCAGATTTTCTCCACGAGATGGAAGCACCGTACCCCTTTCTGCCATCCTTGGTCGGAGTCCACGTATTTATCCCCTCGCGACTTCCTGACAACGTCTACGTTTCCTACGAAGCAATATCAGCTGGTCAAACCGGATGTGCCTAAGTGGACCAGAGTCGCGATGAATATTTTCGATAACGATCTTAGCGGCAACGTGACTTTTGGAGCTCGATCGAGATCGTTGACCTGGAGTTGAGAAAAAAAATGGCTGCCATGTGTTCACGCATTACGCCAATGAAGTTTCGCGACCCCTCCCGCCCCTCTAACGATCTGGCTGTTTCATTGAGCGTCTCGAGTTGGCTTGTCGCCAGGTGACGTCATCGCACGGCGAGGGTCGCGGGGGGTTAAGAACGATGAGACAGGAGTGCAGAGAGCATGGACGGGTGGTACCTAGTTTACAGTTGGAACCTCGAGCCAAGCGAAGGACCCGTCACGAACAACCAAATCCTCTGATCTAATTCTCCAGGAACCGCGAAGATGAGGTTGCAGACGAGACTCCGTTCCCGCGAGGAAGTAATCCTCTGGAAATGACGAAATGCAACATTCGTGAACCCCGCGCGATATAATCTCACCGCCCAGGGGGGACGTGGGATAAATTCCGATAATCCATCCATCCCTGGAGAGACTTACTGGTCTTAAGAGTGGATAATGGGACGGAGCAGGTCGAAGCTCTTCCGAAAGAATAACAACCTGCGGCTCTTTTCCAATTGCTACGTTATATTATTGCAAAGCTGAACTCGTTTTAAAACAGTAGATTCTGTGGGACTTGGACTCGAAGAAGGTTTCGTTCAGCGGTAAACTTTGGATTTGATACTTGAACCTTCTTTACCGACTGCAATGTTCAACCTGTCATCATACTCCTTGGGAGTTTGAAACGCGATTGGTAGGTCCTGTCGGTAAAACAGTAACTTTAAGATCAAAATGTCTCATTACGCGCATTGAGGATTTTTACGTGTCAAGTGTGTCACGTCGGACGAAATAAGGGTAGTTACTTGAATAGGACGGTTGTGGTGCTTGACGTGATAAGGCTGAACGGAATTAGGATGAGGAATGAGAAAAATAAAGGAATAGGACTGCAGGGGCGAAGAACGTAAACGCGACCCCCTACCCTTGTTTCGAGGTTGTAGTTGGAATGACGGAAACCAAAAGGGTGACGAGGGAATCAGAAGATCGTTTGATATGAAAAGGGGGGTGCAGAGATAATGGGCCGAGCAGAGGGGTGGGCTGGTTATTAGAGACGGCAAGGTTGAACGAGGGTGCAGTGGCAGACTATGTTTAAACGCAGCCTGATATCGACAGGAAGGGATTAAAGAACGAAGTTGATCCCGAGTTGAAAATTTAAGGTTTCCGTAAAACCTTCCAAGGTTGAGCCTATTTTCTTCCTTCCAATATCTCCCCCTTATTTTTCTATCCGTCTTTAACCTCTTCCTCCCTCGATCGCGATCAGCATCATCCCTGGTTGAGGGTGGCTCGTTTTCCCTGTACTTTTTACCAAGTCAAATACGTGGTTACCCGATTTAAGTCATTGGCTCGGAATAATGGATACGGATAGTGATGCGATTTTGAAAAAAAAAGAATTTGATTTTTCATTCGATCCTTAATTTTGAGTCTTAGTCAACGATCAGGGAACAGATCGGTTGATGAATATTCTGTGACGAGCTTAGATGTAGGTGGATCATATTGGTTACGGGAATAATCCTAAGTGATTACGTCGACGATACAGAGTCAGGAAAATTACAGCTACCCAGTCCCATCACCAGGCAGGCATTGACGTTAATAATCTTAAAATTATAGACGAGACCGTTCCGATTATCGGCGCCAGTCCGAATGATACGTTTAATCGAGGTCAATGAGATCATTGACTTGGTTTTATCAAAAAAAAAAATCCTCATTTTAACAATAGATACATTAGGCACTGAGAAACCCTTCAAAATTTAGCACGTAATTCTCTGAATGCCTCAGTTTTATAAGAGCTTTGAAACGTCGAGGAAAAACAGTAGCCAATTACGACGAGTCTCCTCTAATTCCCAATGAAACTTACAGACCACAAAAATAATACTAATTAAATCGATTAAAGCGAACACGTATTTGTCATTAAGGACATTACGGCGAGTAATTTGGATTTTTATATTCGCGATTGCCGCCGTCTGGAAAGTTCGAGACTCGTCGAAACGCAGGTTCTTAAATACCTACGGTGACTATCAGCGCTGCTGGAAGAGCAGCTTTAATTGATTCCAGAGAAACTGCTGTGCCAGGGGGTCATAATGAACGGGAGAAAAAATGAAGGAAGGGAGCTGAGGAAGGTAAAACGGAAGTAGGATTTGGTGGGTGACAGGAAGGATAGGTGGCTGAGATACGGTTTTCTCTCTCTCTCCCTCCCCCTCCCTCACTCTCTCCACCCTCCCCCCATTTCTCTCTCTCTCTCTCTCTCTCTCTCTCTTTCAGTTCGTTCCACACTCGCAGAAGATACGTACGTTCAATAGTGTATTCAACGCTAAGAGGATTTCCTCGTGAAACCCAATCGAGCGAGTGTAAAACACTTTCATCGACTAGCTCGATCGGCTGAGTAATACATGCGTAAACCACTAGCTCCACTTTCGTCCAACGGGAACGTCAGTAACCAATAAATAAAAAAAAAATTACAAGCATAGCATTAAAGCGCGATTAATATTAATACTAAATAAAAAAATTATTCCTTTTATATTTACGTCACTGACTCTACGTTGCTACTGTACGATAGACTACGTCAAAAGATAGCGCAAACGTATAAAGACGAGATATACATATACTATATAATGGAAGTTGTTTGGTGATGGAAAAAAAATTTGTCAAGTTCTCACGGTCCAAATAATCGTTTTATCTTTTGCTATTCTTATTTAGCCGGAAGTGAAGCATATGCAAGCGTGTCTTCTCTCTCGTGTTCTTGTACCGTGTCCGTGACTTCCGGTAGCTGTGTGTTGCTGTTGGTGTCGGGTATGGTGTCTGACGATTCTTGTTGTCTTTGGACAAGTGGGACTTGGCGTGGATTTGACTTTGTTGTTACCTCGTTCGAGTAGGACACGTCGGGTAATGGGATGTAGTGGTAGCCCAGTGCTCGGTCCCACAGCATCCCTTTGCTCCATACTTCGACCAGCAGGCCTGTGTTCACGTCGTTGGTTTCGCTGTGTTAGACACATGTATATATATATGATTACAAAGATAAGTAATTTTACATGAGAGAGACATGATATGTGTGATTATCATGTATGAATGTAAATTGAGGCTAATAGAAAATATGGAAATTTTGAAATTCTGTCAAATACTAAAAAAAAAAAAAAAAATTGGCCCCTGGGGAGATCTTAGGAATGTTTCTTCGTAGAGCAGAATCAAGGGGTTAGAACCGGGAGGATTTTTTAGATTTTTCAAATTACAACCCGACGAAGATATTTTTTTGCAAAACCCACTTTCTTCGTGCATAGAGAAAATTTACGAACGGGAATAGGAAAGATATGTTAGTAAATTATGATTGGTGGAAAATTACAGTTATTTTCCCATCAGTGAATTCTGATTGGTTCGGAGATTGTGCTTGAAATTACTTGGAGGATTTTTTTTTTTTTCCTTTTTTAACGTAAAGTTGTAACGAGCTGAAATTCACGCTTGTAACTTTTGATTAGAATAGAATTTAAAATTATATTGTGAATATGGTTGACTGATCTTCGAATGAATATATTATATTGTGCAGAGACACAATCCAAAGTTACTGTAATAATCGGATGACGTAGTCAACTAAAAGTTAAATTACGAAGCTCTTAAGAAAATCCCAAAAAAATATTAATCCTTGAGATACGAATTAAATGAATTTTTTAATGATCCACCGTGCTTGTAAAGCGACTCAAAAAACGTCACAGTCGTTATTCTATTTTGTCTCTCAAACTTATTCAAGCTCACTTACAAAAGAAAATCTTGTTCCCAGCATGGATTGGCCCCTTTCACGGTGACTGTGGTCGACTTGACATTCTGCAGCTTCAGCGTGACGTACGTGTTGAATTGTTGCGCTAAAAAAAAAACATTGAAAAGAATAATTAAAGAAAAAAAATAATGTCGATAGAAAGAAACGTTATACGTTAAAAAAAAAAATTTATCAATTTTTTATCTCTTTTACTCCTGTGTGTACCGCGTCTTTTCATCGGAATAAAATTCAATCCCGAAATTGATACTTGATTGGCCGATATGCTCGTGGGGGGTCTGACAAAGAAAAATAAACAAAAAAAAAAGTAGTCAAGCGAAAAAATTTATATCGACAAAGTAGAAAAAAAACTGATATATCTGAAGGATACTCGAGACATATGAGCATTGTTCTCGAACTTGCCGTAGAAAAGTACCTACAGGGTGTCTTTATTGTAAACACAATATATCGTCTGAAAGAAGCTCAACTCTGTGAGAAAAACTTAGGGTCGTATATCATTACCCATTTTATCTCCACGCGCATATTTCCAATTCGTGTCCTCGACCTTTATTCAAAAATATGTGTGGTAAAGGGCGGCGAGACATAAAAAGAAAAATACGTCGAATTCCGTTTGACAGTTCGAAAAAGTTTTCGCGCTAGAAACAAATCAATTTCGCTATAAACTAAAAGAATCAGCATGGATCAAATATCGGGTGAATAAACTTTTTTCATTATTTCAAATTAGCTTCTCTTGTCTCGCTCACTGGTAGTCGATTTTAATACAATAAATACCTGGTCTACGTCATACAGTAGATTGCTGTATTTTTATCAATATATAACGTCCATACCTCGTTTAAATCTCGATTTCGCGTGATAAACAAAAAATCAACATATCCAGCCACCTTGTATAACAGCGTAATCTATACTACAAAGAACTAGCAACAGCACGAGGATACAAAATAAATATACATATATATGTGTAAAGATATGCAGAATCTCGACATCACCCAATGATAATGCACGTACGTTTCACATGTGAATCCATCAAATTGGAAATAATAATTGACCAGCCCGATTGTCACGCTCGTTTGGCATTGTTAAAGAATCAGCAACAATGAAGTGGTCGTAACAATTGCTGATTTACGAGAACGATAAAAATTTAGGATATTACTTTATACACGTAAAAAAATAATTGCCAGAGCAATATTTAGTTATACTATTGTTAATATTTAAGGAACAAATTTTTATTATCGTCGATACAAATATTTTCGAAATTTATCATTGCGATTGTAAATTTCACTAGTTTACTCAGTCAAACTTAATAAAATTCCAGATATTTCTTGCTCTTCAAATATTAACCACTCCGCTAGAAATTCCAACTATACATTTTTCTCCGCGATTATGCATATGTCCAAAATTTCAATAAAAACCGACCTCACAAAATTTAGACATTCTATATCGTTCGCTGTTCACGTGAAATTTATTGTATACGAAATCGCGAGGTTTTGCTCATTTTTTTTCCCTGTACAAACAGTTCTTTCTTTTCTCTGTCAAAGGATAATACCGTAGCGACACTTTCCGCGCTGAAATAAAAGTTTCTCTCGTGTCCGCCAAACCATTCGTAGTGACAAACAATCGTCAGTGTTACGTCGCTTAAAAGTTATTCGACAGAACGAAGCTAAACTTATTTTTTGGTTACGTTAGTCTCTAGAAGACTTCAAATTATGAAACAATTAGCTGTACGCGCATACGTGAGTTTAAATTTTAAAAAATGGTCATCTGATTAAAAATATTTTTTTTTCTCTGTCAAAGGCTAATATCGTAGCGACACTTTCCGCGCTGAAATAAAAGTTTCTCTCGTGTCCGCCAAAACATTCGTAGAGCGAAGCAATCGTCACTGCTACATCGAATACAAATTATTCGACAAAAGGAAGCTAAACTTATTTCTTGGTTACGTTAGAGTTTCTTCGGAAAAAAAAATATTGAACAACTTGCTGCTCGCGCATGCGCCAGTTTAAAAAAAAAAAGTTGTCTCATTGAGAACACGACACGTTGGTTAAAGTGAAGAAACTAGGCTATTTGGAAAGAAGCTAATTTTGATTTTGAAAGTGATTGATTTGAGAAAATGTTATTGTTGAAGAGAAACAGGTCGGTTTAGAAAGGAACTATTTTATACGTTAAAATAGCATTTGGTTCAGAAATAACGTAATATAATTAAGAGATATTCGATACGCACAGGATTAATATAATTGATTTGCGAATGAGCTGATTGACTCGAAGATACTTTGATTAACTCTGAAATAGCAATTACGTTGAATTTGGAAAATCGCTGGTGTGAATTGCTTGCTTGGTAAATAAATTGCGAATTTCGTTTGGGATTGTTTTTGGTCGATTACACCGAAACGGTTGGGTTAATCGGAAAAACATGCCCAGTTTTGTGAAGCGCTGTAAATTTCCCACAAAATGAAAAACAAAATTAAACTCAATATGAAACGATATAGTTAACTATATTTCTATGACATTTGCAATATATGAATATATAAATAAATGTAACAGTATCTGACGTACAGCCGCCTACGTCATAGACCCTAAATTAAATCCATACCAAGTTATTCAGTCAAAACACCACCAGAATTTCCACGATCTGAATGAAATGGGGTGCGGCTAACTTCAAGCGATGGCGTTTGGGTTGAACAACCCGGTACATAAACATCTCAAATTTATCATTCGAAGACCGAAGACATAATAGGTGCACTCTTGCATGAAAGCTAAAAACATTTTTTTAAACTGACTTTTGAATTTTTAGCATTGAAATTCTAGATTAATCTAATCAAAGAAAGATTAATCAAGATCACAAGCCTGTATACCTGGTATTCAAAATTTTTTGAAAAATTCACTAAGAGCATCAATATCTCCGAATATAAATTAAATATTTAATACCAGATCACCAAAATTTCCCTTGCACCCTAAAAATCGAATTTCCAAAAATCTTTTACCCAGTATAAAATAAAGCACCTATTTCAAATCAGTCCCCAGTTCGGAACCAAATTTCAAATATCTCCAAAGCCAATTTGTATTATCTCCAAATTTTTTTTTCCACCTCCCTATAACCATAGCTTAAGGACTACGGCTGATTCAATACACAATTTACCCTATCTCAAAAATATTTGCACATACAAAACGTTCCGCGTGAATTGACTTGACAAAGTGAGAAAAAGTCCAGACGAAAAAAAAAAACCTTTAAAAAAAAGAAGTAATTACTTAATTAAACCAGTGCCGGATTTGTACGTCAAGTATCCATCCGGCCGCTTTCTTTCGCGCTGCGATAATAAAAGAAAAAAAGTGCGACAAACCTTGGACCCCGACGAACCTCGCCTTCTTCACTGTAACAGAAAGAGAAGGACTCGCATTATTAACATATATAATCTGTTTCTCGTCGTATGTACATACATTGTCATATCGGGTAATAAAAATTTTTCAAGCACGATCTACGTACTGGAACATAATATATTTAATTTTCCTCATATGAAAATACCTCGACAAACAATTATTATCATGTTTGATGACATTGATCGATCTGCTGAAACGACTGAAAAATTTATTCGAGTTAGATTACCGATTAAGCACGTTTTAACAGAGATTTTTTTTAAATGCAATTCCGGCTTCTCCCCAGAATTTAATTTCAACTGGATTCGTAATCCCCTGTACATTTACTTCCTAGCCCCACCTTTCCCTGCCGTCCTGCTATTTATCATGTCCTTTCGACCTTTTTCTTATCACCTGGCATCCAGCATCTATTTTTCTTCGTATCACTAATATTGCTTCTACTTTTGTCGATGACGCCATTTTCTTTATTACGCGCGTAACAATAAATATCTGTTAAATTTTTTTTTCGGCTACACCGATAAAAATATTTACTTTGTAATCCAGCACCCCCTGTACACTCAGATTTATTTCTTAATTGACTGTACAAGATTTCTCTCGCTAACAGTATCAAATTTACTTGATTACATTACACACTAATTTTCCAACTACGAGCCCTCCTGTATCCACTTAAAATTTAATATCGTAAAATTAACGTAATCCTTAAAAGCGATCATAACCTAATAATCGTGCCAGCCAACGTTTGTAACGTACGTACTTATACACACATGGTCTGTATATGTATATATGCATAGTTACTTATGTGAATTTTATTTATTTTTTTTTAATTTTATTGTTCGCCCGTATCCTACCGATACAAGTAATCCCGACGAGATTGATAGCACCTACTGTCGAGTAGGAAGTATTAATTAAAAGAATTTTCAGTGGGGTAATTAAATTTAATAAGATTGATTAAATTATTATTTTTCGACCACTCAAGAAAATCCAGGAAATAAAGAAATTTATTTTCCTTTTTATCGTTTTAATAAAGTTTTTTTTTTTTATTGCCTTGCGATAACGATAATTAATATTATTATTATTGTCAATCAATTTTAATGGTCTTTCCTGTTAGGAAGTCATTCATTTACGTTTTATTAATGTCCACGAGGATAGAAAATCCAGTTAATCATTTGATTTGTTTCGATCGTGAACTTTAATGATGCTAGACTTATTGGGAAAAGCATCTATTAATTACACAGAGAAAATGAGGGTCGACAATTTTAATTAGGAGTCATAGAAATCTTTATGCGCAATGGTAGAATTTCATAGTACTTTAAAACCACTTCGGATTTCTACCTCTGCTTCTAATCGTCGTATCATCATTAAGATAACGCATCGTAATTACTATCTTCCTTTCAATACTTATTCACGTATTAAAAGCAAACTTTAACCCGTAATTGAACACGTGCAGTTTCGAAAACCTAACAAATTTTATGTCCAGCCCTCCTACCGAATTTGTCTCTGCGTAAATTTTTATCGAAATAAAAAAAAAAACCTACTAGATAATTAGTGCTTGATAATTGGTTATTAAATTTTTTTAAACAAGAAAAAAAAACGACGTAAAGCTCTACCTTTGAACTGTTAAAATCGTTTCAGCAGCCCTAAGATCGAGCTTCGCAGTTTGGGGTCTCACAGAGCTTAGCTTGTAAAGTATGTTCCTAGAGTTGGACCTGCGTAGTTAAGTGTTAAAGGGAGGATAACAATCATTAGTTACCCCGTTGGCCCCATTTTCTTCGTGTACTTATTGAAAAGTTAAATCATTAGTAAATACCGCCCGAGACGTAGCATGACTTTGTAGAAACGATAGCGGCAGCAAGTCAGAAATAAATTCATGCAAACGCATCGCAATCTACAGTGTGTATGACTATAGTATATGCCTTACTCATATTTGCATTACATAAAATTTCAATTCTCATTCCACACGCATATCATCACTGTTTACATTTTAATTTTATGAAAAATTTATTTTAGGTCACAAAAACGGGCCTTCTGCTTCCTACGAATATTACATATAAAATATTGCCTTTTACGAACTTTCATAATCATAATGATCACGTGTCACCGTCCCTTTTCATACCTAACCTATTTTTATAACTTTCACAATATTTGCTTGGCATTTATGATTTCTACGCCTACATGGAGAAATTAATGCCCTGCTGCTAATTTATAGCGATATGTATACGTAGCTGCAAGCTGCCAATAGAAGACAAAAAATATGCGCAATATAAATAACTATTACGATAACAATAAAAATATTAATGGCCGTGAGCCACGTGCGTTACGTATAAAAAGAAATATGTGACGTCATTAGAAATTTCTTGCGCTCAGAAAGTGGTATGAAAGTTTTGACGAATAAAGAAAATGAACTTCGCCCCAGCGTCTTGACGGAAGAGTGGACGCGAAAGAACACGAAGGAATTGAGGTCAAACATCCCTTAACACACTAACCCTTCTCCGTCTTCAGTAGAAGTTCCTCGCTGTTAAAATTTCAGCAGGATTATTCGATACTTCGTTATTAAACTTTTTCATTCTTTCGTATCCCTTTTATATTTCTTCTTCGCCTTCTCGAATCATCTCGCGCTGTCACATATTTAAATCCGTCTCGCGAAGCGGGGACCCCAAGCTATTTCGCGAGCATCGTTATACACGTGTTATAAGGAGACGATAGAAAATTCAATAATCTTTGAGGTACCTGTTGAAAGACATTTCCAATCCTTGAAAAATGTACCATGCGTTCCCAGTTTTATGGAACTTAACGATGAATATGACTTAAGAAATATAACTATACCAATACGTTGTCTATAACTTAAAAGAGAAACTTTACGATATCGCCGCGTGACGGTTATCGATCACCGATAATATTTTACCGGTTCACGTGTCATCGTGTTCTCTGCTCTACATGTCCTTCAAAGGTCACGAAGCATTCTGCGCGCTTGCATTCGCCTCCTCCCTTCACTCCCTCGCGCCGCCGTGTAATTCGCCAGGCAATAGAATATCTTGTTGGGAACGCTCGAGCGATTACTAACACAGGCCACATCGTCTAAGAATCCTGAAGGGCAAACGAGATTATTTCCCGAGACTGTTTCGTCTATGAAAACTACTGGAATTTTCCAAGCGAGACGTATATTGTATATTACCCCCCTATCCATAAACTCACGAAGCGACGAGGTTGCGTTTGAGAGAACGAGAGTAGTACGGTAAGAATCCGCTTGGTGGCGCAGCGAGCGACAGTGGCGCTCTCTGTGGAACGAGAAAGAGAACGACGATGCAACGCTAACGTCCAATGTCAACGGCAAAAGGAAAAAGCAGCCTTAACGCTTGGCGTTGCTCTTCCCCGCCTCTTTACCTTCGAGCGACTAGAAAACAATGGCTGCCCACGTGTCGATGTGGACGTGCCGTGAGTTACTCCAACGTGGCGCCGTCGGCTACGAGACCAGCGCGGGACTATATTCTAGGTTATTGTACGCGACAGTCGTTCGTTGTGCTCGTGTATATGGATACGTGTACGAGGATCGCATCGGGGATGGGAAACGGGTATGAGAAAACGGTTTCCAGCCTTGATTTTTATATGACACCCCTACTGAGCGCCTGCGCATTTACACACAGGTATAGTATAGACGGTATAGACGCACTTACGCGTTCTACTCGTTGACGTCGTCATCCCTCTTGCCAGTGTTGCGCTCTTTCGCTCCCTTACTACCTCTGCTATACTTTTTCATCCCCTTGATACACTTCCACTTCTCCCGCGGCAGCGACCCTTTCAAAAGCTATGGCGAAATGGGTACACAACGGGAACTGTATTACGGACGTGTTATTTATAGACTCTATATTGGAAGCAATATTCACGCGAAGCGAGTAACACGATATTTTATCGTTTCTTTATCGCGAACTGGAGGGGATGATCAGCTTTCTTAAATCGGCTTGGCACTTCGTAATCATCCCTTCGGTATCAGCAGGGAATATAGTGTATCTCGAGATCTTCTGCGTATTAATGTTTTGACGCTTTGCCAGTTTTTTTTTTTTCATATACAAAGGACCACCGCCGACGCTTGCTTTTCTTTCTTTAACCATCTCCCTTCGCTTTACTGAGTTGCTGCCACCCTTACTATCACCGTCAGCGCCATTGACGTGCTCTGCTACTAAGTCTTTATTGTCAGTTCTCAATTGTGGTGGGTGTTATTGTGCGAAATGTGCAAAATGGGGGGAACGACTGCTTGAGGGAGGCGAGGTAAATGGCGGTATAATAAATTCTAAAAGTCATAAGGAATGAAAATCCATTTGCGAATATGGCGAATGCACGGCACACAGTTTCGAAACTGAATAACTCGTTTAGGGGTTAGCCAATAGCCGAAAGTATTGAACAATTCTTTTTTTATTGTATTTATAAAATTTTGTAATTCAGATAAATAATGATTTTTCTAAAAAAAAAGAATTTTCTTATCTACTACATCGATAATGTGAAAAAATATATATTAATCTTGTATCTGGCGTGGGAATGGGCATAATTAATTATCCATCCACGTTGACGGTGCTTAACGAGCTTTTTTCATTTCCCTTGATAATCTGAATCGCAGCGATTCGTAACGCGTGTGCACATGCTTATGTATATACTATGCATAGATCCAGAGCTATATTTTTGGTACATAAGACTTTTTAGTAAATAATATCGATAAATTTATTTCACGAATGAATTCTCTCTGACATATTTATCGACCCTTAACCGATGTGGAAAGCAGTTTATGTACTTTACAGTAGCGTCGACATGAGTTCGGGGGCCCCACGACATCATTTAAGCGTTAGGTAATCGACAATGAACTTTTCAAACGAGATACGATTGATTATCAATATTTTTGACTAAAATTACAAATAAATTTAGTAATTTGACTTTGATAAAATCAAAAATAAACAATTTCCCCTTCTGTTACATTCATTTTTGTAACCCTGTTCAAGCATTTTCATTGGTCGAAAATGATCGCGTTATCTTTCACGATTATCTGATTACGGAAATTTTTGGTGCCGTCAAAGAACAAGGACTGAACTTTGACTGTATGTCACAAACGTCACTTCGATTATTCGATCAATAAACAATATTGAACATCGTCTTACATTATCCAACATACAGAAATAAGTGAAATTTATCCCACGTGTTTTCATAGATAATTCACTACCCTTAATTTCTTCTCTCGTAATGCCTTCACATTTATTTCCATTTTTTTTTTTTTTTCATAATTCCATCAGTGTTCTAACATTATAATTTTTCTTATCCGATTAAAAATTCAGCCCGATACTAGAGATTACTAGAGCAGTGATATATATACATGTATATAAATACATAGCCACAATTTTTTTAACATAAGGGCAACGATTGAAAAATTTTCCTTATGTCAATTAAAATCTTGACTATTCTAATAATTTTTATCTCCCGAATATCATTCTAAAATAATTTTTGCCACGTGCCATTTTTATCCATAATATTATAAGTCAAATACTCCAGGTGCTATTTCATGCCTATAATAATTTGAAAGTAATCCAATTTAATTTTCCATGTTCGATTACTTGGATCATCGATGGTGTAGTACTTCATAAAAATTTCAATTACCACATCCGATCGAATTAACCGTACGCAATAAAGAAGCAAACAATTTTTTGACCAGTCATTACAATATCCAATATGGGTATACTGAAAATTGCTCATATATTTATATACTTGAAATACTTAAAAAAAAAAAAAATTCTTTTCTACTTCACTTAATATTAATCGTGCTTTTTTTCGTAAAATCTTCCAGGCCTTTCGAAAGACAATCGCATCGTTAATATCAATCGACTTGACACGTATTTTCTGCTTACTATTTATCGCGGTAACGTGCCCTTTGCTTTACGAAGAAATTCGAGCAGTTAATAGAGAGGTGGATTCGGCTGAGTGGGCGAAATGACGGGCGAATTGATGGGAGAGGAATTTACTCTGTTTGAACATAGCAAACACCGTCGGCACGCGACAGTTAAAACCGATCGGTTCTTAAACCTTCTCAGTCTTGATTCTCATGCCGAAATAATTCCCGTCCCAGATGTTTGGATATCCCGGTATTAAGGTCGATCTGGAATTTCACTGTCACAAAGAGCTAACGATAAACTTTGACCCAATCGAAACGTCTCGTATCTATAAATTCTATAGAATCCAAAGGATACGTCACAAAGGATCACCCGTTGACCTTTATTCGATATCCTTTGTCCGTCCATCTTTTTCCTCCATCTGTTTCAATCGTTTGACATTTAATTATCTCGGAACCGATACAGGCATTCTTCGGCAAAATCTCATGAACATCGAACCGATCTAAATCTCGGTGTTTAAAATCACATTTTTATCAAATCAAATTACGATTTTTGGGATGAACCTTCGATTAATTTTTTATTCTCTATACGACTCCCGCTTGACCTATACGGAGTCGGTAGGTCGTGAAAATTTCCGGAGGGTCGCGGAGCCAAAGAAATTCTGTCGAGGGTAGCTGAGGCGAAAGGCGACCAAGTTAAAGTTTTCACTACCCTTACCTAGCGAATTAGTTCGATCTAGAGTGGAAAAAGGGGAAGTAAAAAAAACAACCAGACCTGTTTGGCCATTGCTATTAGTATATATGTAGTTATAGGTGACTGCGAGGTACAACTACCCCTGCATCTAACCTTTCTATATCTAAGTATAAATAACCATCACCAGCTCCTCCCTGCTTCTGCCGTATCCACTAGTTAGGAAGTTATTTCAGTGGATGCCGTCAACTTTCTAGGGAAGACGGCAACTTTTTGCCATTTTCTAACAACCTGTTTTCCTTTTATAGCGGGTGATTCAATTATCCCGGTTCTCTACGATTTCATGAATAATCTCTCTTGATATAATGAATCCTCGATTCGCTAGTTAAATGTCGTTTGAAATAAATCCAAGTAAATCTTTTCGTGATACTAAATATCATTTCGACGATGGCCTAATGTCTCGCTTAACCAAATTGCTGGATTTACTTTTAACGGGATGTTAAAATCTTCAAGCCGCCCGCTATATATAAGATCCATTATTTTGATTGGATCCTGGATCGGAGAATTAAATTTCGATATATTTATCGTTAGAGACTTTTTTTTTACGTCGTCAGATTTTCGTATAATGATATTACAATTTACGATATTTATTAATATTCTGACGATTCTGTGATAAAATTCGAATTTACATGGTTGTCGATTAATGAAAATTATTGGTATAGTTTTTTTTGAAATAACGATAATCCCGTATCTCGTGCAACGCTGTTCCATACTAGCCATTATGCTCGTTTTTTAAAATATATTTACAAACATGAAATTAAATATATATACATTTTTTCCTTCTGTTGCTCACACGATATTTTTAAGCATAATAATAATAATTGTAAGCATAATTAAAATTTTTAATTAAATAATTACAGAATACAATACGGCATAAGTAATTTGTACCATACAGTGAACCAAAGTATATAAACAACACGTATAAAATGTATTTATCGTTGTATTCGTTAAATTAAAGTAAATATTAAAAAGTCCCCGGACATCTCGTTTACGTAAGAACATTAAAAAAAAAACGAGACCGAGTTAAATATTTCATATTTAATATTACAATGTTTTAACGAATCAAATTTACTTTCCTTAAGGATATATCAAAATTGTTCAAAAATTAAAATAATATATATTTTCTTATACGTTATTATTTTACACTTTCGTCACAGGTCATTATACTGTTATCACTTGCTTTACATAATTTTGAAAATTCTCGATTTTTTTAAAAATGCCATCAGAATCGCATTACGAAATTCTGTTGAGTATCTAGATATTGCTGTCTTCAAAATGAATTACGTGTACCGCGTTAAGGAGCGATAAAAAAGTTTGAAACTAGTTGTAAGTATTAGGTAAACTTTATTATCCCGAATAGTTTCAACGCTTTTAATATCTAAGTGTGTCAACTTGCCATGGTATGTGACATTGAATATATATTTTTTTTCAGTTGGCACTGCAAGCTATTTATTATATAACATAATTCTTTTGTATGCATATAGTATGCAGGAAACATAACACACTTTTATGGATATATACATTTTTTGTGCGTCTTTGTTTGACCGTCGATTTATGTTGCACGTAAATATATGCACAAAACAGTCCTGTGTTAATACTTGGACACTGCATTTAGTGATTGTATTTGATGAAGTATTTTTCTTTTGAACGAAACTATTAAAAATTATCGATGCGTTAATGCGCTAATGAAGCGTTTAAAAAAAATTTAATTTTTCGACAAGTTTTTTAAATTAAAAACTGATATTATACTCAAACAACTGTTAATTGCAGTTTGTATACGTTGTAAGTAAAAGCAAGGTAATTAGTTCAATAAAACCACTAACTAAGTTCCCATGTTCGGGCTATCAGTAACGATCACGTAACTCTATCAGCTTTGTTGCTAGAATATAGGGAAGGGATACATAAGGGAGGTTCGATAATTCAATAAACCTGATGCACCACCTTGCATGCAATTAACCCCACGCCCTTCGTCCCATGCGAGTGACCTCACGGTAAAATCAGTAGCTAAAGGCCGAAGGGCTTCCACTTCACGTAAAGGTCGCAACGTCAGTTCAGATTCAATTATCGACATCATTAATGGCCAATGAGTTGCATCCATGTAAAAAGAGTAGAAAAAAGAAGTCTGAGACATAATAAATTTTCCCTTCTTATTCCCTATGCCGTCTCAGACGCTATTCCCTCTAGAATAAATTTCTAGCGTAGAATAAACCAGCTTCCTTAAATCGGTCGAAATATTAATTAAATATTGAGCAGCAAAACAAAATTGTATTTCAATTGCGTTCGATGCTGAAAGATTAAATAAAATGGACAATGCGCAGTAATTAGAAAAAATAACAAGACTACCGAATTGATTTGGTAATGAAGCACAGATGTCAAATGAAATCCCAAAAACGATTTGTCAACCTGAAGAAAAAAAAAAAAGTGAAAGGGAAGAGCGTGTGGGAGCAATGAGTCTATGATTAATGAAGTGATTTTCTAATATGTGTGAGAATTGGAAAGTGGTACATTTCCTAGAGACATCCGGTGTCAGACTCCGGGAGTAGGTCGGATGCTCGAGAGTACTGTCGATACCGATTTTTTTTTCAAGTCCACATCTAATCATCCCTGGACGATTAATCCTTGACTAAAACTACTCCCGTCGGGTCATAGACGCATCGCCAGTCTGATGGAAACAAGACGCCTCGGGTTAAAACCAAAGTCCTGCTTGGACTCTTTTTCGGTCTTCTCGACAGGAAGAGAACAGGAATTATTAGTTCTGCTTCGAGTGAAAACGCGAAATGAATGGGCCTAGACCCGGGTCAAAAGAGCAAGATCAGACTCATTGGGACCTATTTATGGAAGGATGAGACCAGGATCAGAGCAAGGAGAACGAAATCAGACCCATGAGGTCCGGAAGCAGTACTCGAGGTACCACTGATCAACAGGATCTTCCAGCTATGATAAGGCGCAATGATCATCCCTTATGAGTGACCATGAGAAGACTGGTGATAACGTCACGGAATGGAGACATTTTCTGGTAGGTGATTATAATAATTTGGAAATACCTTACATTAGAATATAAATTATACGTCTCGCAAGTTCAGGTCCCGAGTATCTAAGTAAGTCGATATGTCCGAGATTGGTCACCTGATCATGAGTCGGTTTACGACTGGACACAGATCTGGTCTTCGGTATCCTTATTAGAGGACGCAAGATCACGAGTGGGTTCGCGACTCAACACAGATTTCGCATTTACTCCCGGAAGTTCGTTCGAGGAGTCAAAGAACATTAGGACTTTCTGTATTCGCGGATGTAAAGGTCGAGGTCACATGATCAAGAGTCGGATCGTGACTCATCAAAGACTACGTCGTATCTCCTGAATTGATCTTTAGGGGAACCCAGTCAATCGAAAGATCTCATCAGCTGAACTCCGACCAAAAGCGACTTCATCCCCAGTACAAATTTTATTATGAAAATCAAAGACCTGGACTAATGGAACAAAATTTCGTACCAAGGATATTTTTATTGATTACACTTTTTGGGAGTCCTTACCTCCTTGTGGGACATCTTATTGTATTTTTTTTTCACTGTTACTTTATATTATATTCTGTCCATGGTTCATTGTCAACTTTCCACTCGGCGATACTTTGTTCCCTATATTTATTGCTTCCCTTCTCTTTTACCTAGAGCTGAATCTTATGTTGTTTCGCAGTTTTTGCTTCGAACGGATCTGTCATCGATACTTCCTGAGCTGACCTTTCTATTGGAAAACGCAATCAGTCCCACGAGGTACTCCGACGCAGTACTTATTTATTGGCTCAAGGCACTATAGTTGGTTTGAAAATAGAAGAATCAATTAAAAAAAAAAAAAAAAACAATATATAGAAGATAACGTGGCTGAGATCTTGCTTAACCTACTGTTGTCACACTTAATTTTCTGCACCCAACTTGATCGCATTATAGTGCAAATTTAGCTTATGCGTTTTCGATGGCTTTAAGTAACGAATGTTAATTGATTTTTTTTTCCCCATAAAGTTAGACCAGGTCCAAGTGACTTAAAAGGAATACACAGTGAAATAAAAAATCGCTAGTACAAATTCGCACTAAGGTCAAGTACAAAATTGTTCGTTGCTTGCGAATATTTACACATGATTTTGACTCTTCGTAGAATCAATGTATTATCGAAAATTGGACAAAAAAATATTTTTTAACAATTATAAAAAATATATAAAAATCGAAAATGAATCGTTCTAATGCATTTACGGAAGATCTGTCAAATCATCGATCACTCTAGTAATATCGCATGTTCAAGCTTTGGATGAAATTCAGTTACTCCCTACGAAGGTCCCATAGGGTCG
This sequence comes from Calameuta pallipes, assembly GCA_030142375.1. Lineage (NCBI taxonomy): Eukaryota > Metazoa > Arthropoda > Insecta > Hymenoptera > Cephidae > Calameuta > Calameuta pallipes. The sequence goes on from JARQSW010000852.1 coordinate 253,949, forward strand.
AGCATAGTGGCTGAGCACCTATTTAGCCATTCACCCTTGCAAAACCTTGTCCAGCTGCGAAGGGGAATTTCAATGCCCTGCAAGACTAGCGTAATAGTAGATCGGTATACGAAGTAGCCGACTAAAGGTAGTATAGCAGAACCGATCAAAGCGGACCGAAGTTCATTCCACTCGAGTTGTGCCAAGCCGTTTATGCTAAACCACTGAATTCCTAGTCCCAAAAAGGCACCAAAGGAATGATGATTTCCTAGGAGTTTTCATCGATTTGATCGACCGGCAATCCGTGACTAGCAGCCTCCTCGCCCCAGCTTCCCCTCGACGCTACTACCGACGCCCACTACTATCCCTCTCGAGGATTTAACGGATAAGAGTAGGATTAGATTCGCGACAATTAATATTATAAAGAAATCCAGCTCTCGCGACGTTCTTTCGACTTTGAACAAGAATTACAATTAGTTGAACTACGATAATTCGAAGGACCATTTTTGCGAAAATTCATTGTCTGTCAAATAAATTCAACGACGCGAGAGCATTCAGCAAGCGTTGAATTCGTCGCGTAACGAGCGCTTGAAACTGATTGTTGCTATTATTGTCGCGATCCGTCTCCATTAAAGCGTACTAGTATTTCGCGACTGGGGACAGCGTGGTTAAAAAAACAAAAAATAAAGAAGAAAATTATTCAAAATTGTATCCGTATTGAGAATACCAACATTTTTAATTTTTATCATTTAAAAAAAATCAAAAATTCTCATAATCGTCCAACCATTTAACGCTTATACGATATTAGTATAATTTTATGCTACTAACCTGACTACTTATATCACCCCATTGAATATCTCGCGACAAGTAACGACCCTTTGATGCGCGACAATTAATTCTGAATTTTAAAAAATAGCAATCTACGGGGAAAAAGTCATCCAGATTTATGGATTTTTTTATACGTACCGTCGCGGAAATTGTAATTTCTTAGCAAGAGCCGTAGCAGCAACTTTTCAGAAAGGGAGCAGACGCTAACCTGAGCGAACCAGAGTAGTGGATGGCAATTATCGCTCGTATATCTTTGCCGGCCGATTTTGCGAATGCAAGTGCGAATACGACTACGTGTGCATATATATATATATATATATATATATATATATGCGTATCTCAATGCGAGTTCACGATATCGTGTACATCGGTAGCCAAGTAAATATTGAGTGTGGGGTGTTGAGTAGGGAGTGGGAGGTGGTTCGAGGTTCTCGGGGGTTGAGTAGAAAGAGAGCTGAAGGAGTAGAAGAGTGGGAGGAGGGCATGACCCCGCTAGCTGAGGTCAACCGTTGCACTACGCTCGTAGCAGCTTCTAGTGATAGTCATGACTTGGTATATGCACGAATGTACGTAGCTTTACATATTAAGTGAACGGACGCAGAGGCAGGCGCAGTTGCGTTATGTGAATTCGTTGATGTGTAGATTTAAAGATTTACGGCAATCCTGTTATAAAGATATATAATATCGACTGAGCTATATATATATATATATATATAAACGTAGAGTCTAGCGATTCGATATAGTCTATATATGGATGCATATGAATAAATAAGTAATCTAACCTTTCTTGGTATCATGTCATATTTTAGGCATCAGTTACTCCTTTTTCACCATGATTTCTCATGGTATTCAAGTAATCTACTAAGTACTGATAAGAACTACTGCGAGTCCAAGTCGTCAGGATTGGTACGTATTATCCTGGCACGTTTGCAAGACTTTCAAATGCTACATCTTAATTGCACCGTTGCCTTAGGCAGTGTTGGGCAATATAGGTATATTCATTTTATTCTGGTACTGGATACAGTTGAAAAGCGGAAATTACCTTGTTTTTTTATCTACGTTAATTGTACGAAGATTAATGGTTTCCTTGGGTCTGGTTGTTAAAAAAAAAAAAAAAAAAAAAATTTCGTAGTTATTCGGTAGTATTGCGAATTTTAAATTGAAATGTTTTAGAACAGTTATAGTGAAATTCATTTAAATCGTGAATGCGCGTAGTCGGGAATAACTTTTATTCGGCAGCGAACGTCACGTGCGCGAGATAATGAACGAGAATGGAAAACTGTTTCCGATAGATTTCCCATTAGAGAAACATGAGATTGTCTTAGCTAGGAATGACGTCACCGGAAAGGTTTACCTAACCTTTTCCGGCGGACGCATGGATGTAGTCGAAAAGCTTCCGAATAAGAAAATGGTTTGATTACTCACCAGTTACGCTGAGCAGTGACATGTTGCCGGTCCCAAAGTCAGGAAAAGTACCAAGTATCGTCGTTGGCTGAGAGAAAGATTATGAGACAGAGAGAGAGAGAGAGCGAAAGAGAGAGGTATGTATAAATAAAAAAGACAGCTAGAAGGAGAAAGAGAAAAGAAGACGAGGAGAAAGTACACTCTTGAAAAACTTTGCTAGACGAAAGCAACGTCGTTGGCACAAAAAAGCACACTGTTGAGATTTCCGTATATTCGAAGAGACGTCAAAAATCGCGTCTCCTTCCGTTACAACACGTTACACGTTGTACACGAGATCAGCACAAGCAACCGTGAGAGTCTTACGTCTTTCTAAATTCCTATATTGTTCATCGATCGAGAAACCTGAGCAGTTTGGTTAGGAACGCGTGCATACGATGCGTCCAGTGCGTCCGGTACTTTCGAAGCATTCGGAGCGTAAGTGGAGATGGCGTTGTAATATTGAAGAAAAAGATGTGACCGAGAACGAGGATAAGGAGGGGATCAAAGTTTGTTAGAAAGGATGGAAGAAACAACAGGGAAAGATGCTCTCGAGCGTCTCTTAAGGACGCAAGATACTCGCGAGCTCAATCCTCGCGATTTCTAGCGTTTTGAGGTTAAGGACGAACGCGTGCCGCGTCGGCGAGTCCAGAGCACAGAGACGAGAAAACGCGTCGAGATTTAGTTCTCGAGTTGCGAGAGATCTCTGCTTATCACGGATCGCAGATAGGGTCACGATAACGGAGAGTACTATGTTGAGTTCACACTTGTGTTGCATCGACTCGGTAAGGCTTTGGTCACGCGCAACGGCACAGACCCGTGCAGCAACGCCGTCCGTAACTGCCGTCTCGTTTACGGCCAACGAGAAGGATGCACCTCTGATGCGGTACCGAGAAGGAACCACCGCCGCTGCTGATGCTGTTGCTGTTTCTGATGCTGTTGCTGCTCCCGTCGTACAGCGCCGTCAACCCGGATAACATCCTCCAGGACTCTCTCGAATCGAGAACGGGTGGATTCCCGCAGGATCTACCAACCACCGCTACCACTCGAGATCTTTCTACGGTTATCATATTAGCGTGCACCCACGTCTTCCTCCAGCTCCTTCGGACGCCTCCACCTTTGACTTCCTCCTTTCCACTTCCTAGCTGGTTCACGTTACGCTTCGTCACGAGAGAGACGCACTCCGTGTCACCCTTGGACTACGCGACACGCGCATTTCCCGGGACGCGTTTACGCTGAACCACGTCGACGGAGATTATGACAATAATCGCTATGAGCACAACACCGGCGACGGCGACGACAACGACGACGACGACGTTCTCGTCAGAGTAGACGACGAGGACAACGAGGATTATTGCCACGGCAGTTTAACCAAAACGCGGACGACGATGATGTTGCGGAATCTGTGCCAGTTAACTCCCGTTTCTCCGGTACTTCCTTTTCTATTATTCTTGATTCACTACGGGTTCGCCTCCTCGATCAAACTGTTACTTGCGAGCTTACGCGGACTGCCCGACGTCGAGCACTGTGCGGACGGAGACGCCTCCGACACGCCGCCGCCATCTTGCTACGTCAACGACGCCCCACAGCGACGACGCCCCCGAAAACGCTCGACGGATTTCACGGAAATACCCGAAGGGTAACCGTCCTCCTCCACTCTCTATCGCCGTTTCTCCTATATACATACCCGCCGCTATCCTATCGAGCTTTTCACTTCGAAACTCCTCTTCCGGACGCCGTCGAACGGTTTGTGCAATCGTTCGGTTTGCTTTCTGCAATCTCTGACGTTCTTACCGGCATGTGGACAAAGCTTTTCCCGATGACTTCCTTCAGGTTCTGGTTATTACTGCTCCGTCGATTATCCGATGACCCAACTTCCGTTACGTTCCGTTCTGTTCTCGCGTACTGGCTATAAATTATACGGAATACCACTACCGTTGCCACGTTAAACCGATTAACGATCCGATCCTTCATTTCATTTCTATTCTCGTTATAGGTAGTTCACTGAAATTGTCCAACAAAGTCAAAACGCAGTCCCAATTTTGTTGTATATGTATGCCTAAGGCGATCTTGCCCTCATTTCATAGTTTATTCAAAAGTCTCTTCGTACAACTCGTAGACGCACCTCTATGTCGCGTGAGGCGTAACCGTATTATTTACAAAAATAAACCATTCGAGAATTACACGCGATACAAACGATTCCCTCTGGATATAATAATCGTAACAACTTTTTCAAATAAATAGACCCGTAAAATGTTTTTTGCATGAGCATTACGAAACAGTACACAGTTATTACCGTTTAATACCGATCGTTTCAGATCACCTCTCGATCCACAGAATACTCTTCTACGTTGTAAGCCATGAGACAATGATACCTCTAAATGCAATGTCGGACAGTAACTATAGATATATTTGCTCGGTCTGCCCAGTCTCGAATCGTACTACTCAATGTCCGTTATGTCTGATTCGCTCTTGGACTCTACTACTCGTGTCTGACCATAGCTACTCGCATAGCTATCGTCTACTGGGAAGACTGGGAAGACTGGGAACTATAGTAGGAACGAAAAAATAATTATAATTCTCGGTAGTCACTGGTTCCTATGGACGCTTCACTAAGGTAACAAATTATACAAAAATAGGATACGAGGAAGCGTTCCTGACGACATATTTATTGATATTCAATTTGTTTGGCATTTCGTGAAATTTCGTCAGTTACCCAGTGGCGCGATGACTCATTCATTTTATTCATCTGGAACTTCTCAGAACTTCATTAGACCAAGTTCAAACCGTCGCTGATTTGGCCACCTTCACTACTTTAATGGAAAGTTCCTCTCTTCTTGCAAGTCATTCGTCGGCAAGGTTCTCAAGCTTTTTTTTTGGTTATGTCTGTACCTCGACTGGGAACCTTCCACGACATATTTAGAGCTTTATTCGTAAGTGACACGTGTACCCTGTGAGACTTTTTTAAATACATATACGTGCTCGAGGTTGGTTTTCCTCAGAAATTTATTTCTGCTTGTCGCTTTTTTTTTGTCAACCAAAGAATTAAAAGGGTCTCACTTGGAGGTTAAGGGTTAGTCACGTGTCTCTCGTATAATGAACGTAAGTCAAGTTGTTTGGTCGATGAATTCCTCGGCGACTGGAACGCTGTGGCTTCTTGCAATAGACTTTGAAATCAGAAAGAATGCGTTCTTTGTGATACAAAGATTTTGGAATTAAGCTCGTGGAATTTTTGGAAAAATTTTATTAATTTAATTATCTGTATTTATGATATGAATATTTTTTCCTTTTCTTTTTCTTTTTAATTTATTTCGTTTACCTTCCTGTTGGACTTATGGAAGTGTACGTTACTACGTACGTTCAGGAAATGCGAAGCACGGATATTGATGAATAACTAGTCTGTTATTATTTTTTCACTTTACTCCAGGAAGTAAAGCAACGTTTTTTAGCAGTCTTCAGCACACTATGTTTATTAAGTGATTTTAATTTTTCTCCTGTTTAAAATGGCTGACTCACGATTAGTTATCGAGCCAGGAGAGTTTAAAAAAGGAGTAATACCTTTTTCATTTAATAGCGTCTACGTAGTTTTTACGGAGTATCGTTATAATTAAATTTTGAAAATTCTTTATTTTTCAAACATTTCATTCTAAAATAATTCATTCCGTACACTACCTACAGATATCTCAAAATAAGCCAATTAGCCATTCAATTCGCAATATAAAAATTTCGAAAAAATATTTTTCCGTACAGTGATTTATTTTTCAAAATAAACTAACTTTAAGTCACAACACGAATCTACCTTATATCCCTGACTAACTTACGTAATATGAAACATAATAGATACCTGCACCATCGTATTAAAAAAAAAAGCCCAAAAATATCTACAAGAAAAGTTTCTCCGGTAGAATGTGTAACGTACACCTTTTTTTGAAGCAATTTGTACATTTATTTTACGTAAGCGACAGTGAGCGATGGACTCTGTTGACTGACTTTACCGACTTCATTTCTTTCAAGCCAGCTGTGAGCGATATTAAGATATACATAAACTCTAATTTCATTTCAAGTACAAAGATCAACCACCAGTAGCGCAGCGTTTAGTTAATAAAAAAAAAAAGTCGTCTCACGGATCTACAATAAAAATATTTCTAGTAAGATTTCGATGCAACAAATCGGCAGGAATAAAAATCCTCGAGAAATAAATTCACCAATAAATAATAATAAAGTAAAATAGTTCTATCGAGAGTATATAAAAAATTTTGAATTTCAAAGAATCTTAGTCTTTTTCGTCAAAATCTCATAGGGCAAAGTCGAAGCAACGTTCGAGTATTATCGATCGATATACTCGAAATTTGCATTACAGATTTTCACTGCCTGAGGATCAACCTGATCATGTATGTAAATCACTGCTCGTACTCGTTATTCATATTACATGTGAATTGACTTCCGGTTAATCGAGTGTCTCGTAATTTTGTGTTAAGCAAAGGTATTTCCGTAATGGGAAACAACGAAGACTAATGAGAAAAAGGATAAGACTTGAAAGGCCGTAAGAGAGATAAAACATCGGTAGCAATCTGGAGATAAGTAATGAGAGAGACGAATGAGAAAGAAGAAAAATTTGAGGATTTAAGGAGAAAAGAAAATTGTGAGAAAAAAAAATTCATTTTTAAAAAGGCAACGTTATGTCGCGTTCGCTGCGTTAACAATGACGCAGACAGTTTTATAGGCCGTTTTTAGAAATACTCGTGGATTCATTTTCTACTTGCTTGTCTATGGCAATAAAGTAGATGGGAGTGTCTGAGAGGACTTGTCATTTTTTTTTCAGTACACGCCAACTGGCTAAGCTTACGGCTCGCACGAATATTTCGCGAGATCTCACTTTTGGGGGTAATTAATGTTGACGTGCTAATTAGACGTAATCGCACGCCAGGAGACTCGAGATTGATGGGCTGCATCGAGAGGAACAAACAACCAGAGGGCAACTGTTGCGCCGTTACTAAAAATCCAAAAATATATTTATGCTTGTAATGGGAAAAATATTAATAAAAAAAAAAATATCCAAAATATATTTTTCACGTTGATACAAATTTTTCTATTCTACTATCAAGCTTCTTCCCGTTAGGATTATTTTCTACGATTCACAATTAAATATGAGCCATGCAGTTTTGAAAAATTCAATGAAGCCCCAAAGCTTTCGAAAGCCTATTTACCCCATTTATTATTTCAATATATATATACATATATACCTCTTACTAGATATCAAAGCATCAGAAAGCCTCGATTAAGCCTCACAACTTTAGTCACCATAATTCCCACGCAAATGTTTACTTCAATAAGATTTTTTTTTTCTGATATCATCCCTATGCACAACATGGCACTAGGGCTCTTTCTTAAATCGAAGAGATAAAATCTTGTAAATTATAAAATCATAATGTTTACACTATACTTATCCTTACGTCGCCATATACTCATACGTAAATATTAATTTATTTAATAATAAATATATATATATACATATACATTCACTTAACATAAACTTTGATAGTAACTGATAAAAAAATTAAAATACGCAAAACATCAAAATAGGATTTCGCTAAATTTCATATTCCATTTTTCATGACTTTAAAAATTATCTTCCTTATTAGAAATACGCTTACCCTATACAGATATACAATTGTACACGGTTTTCATAAGCACGTAAGTAAAGCTTCAGTAAACATGAGCGTAGCCATTGTTTGAGTTTTACATTCTGTATTCACTTCAGGCGTATTGTTCATACTTTATGAAAGTCAGGGATTGAGCTTTATTTTTTTTATATATTTTCAAATCAGCATATTTGTAGCACGATAAATGTCACAGAAAAACCTAATGTACACGAAAAGACTATTTCATGCCAACATTTTATCCCATCAATCATCGCATAGCAAAAAATAAACTAAAAATCATCTCCACTGATTAAATGAAATCTATAAATAACAAGTAATTACATATGCACGATTATCATTCGAATATATAAATATTGCATAATAAAACTTTGAATTAATTTTTCAAGAACAAAAAACTCAAATAGCACATCCAGTTATTTTTTCATTTTGACCTCATTCCTGGGTTTAAAAAGCATGTTTCTCTGCTTTGAAAAAAAAAAAGTATCTGCCCATTTGAGAGTTAAACCCGAAATACACTTTTCCCACGTGACGCCAGGTTTTGATATTCACATAGAAGTGCGAGAAAGATAGAAAATGCACATACATATATACCACGTACAATGAAAATATCGCGAAGCTTGGCGTCGCGTGGAACCAGTGTGTTCCCGCCTTTAAGCATATATATATATGGATCATATGTCGGGCGAAGCAATGTGTACGAGCAGTTGCAGCTGTATTGATCAGACAGGGTAGTCGTTCCATAAATGTAGGTACAGAGTAGCAAACGCGATACCGACCTCCATTACATATTAATTATTAATAATACCTAATAGTACTTGAATTTGATTTAAAAAATTGTTCTTCAGAATGGAACAAGGACCCGCTTAAGCAATAAAGGGTATAGAAATTAAAATCCGATAAGATCTACATAGACGGTATGAAAAATGAATAAAAATAGAGGACTGTCAGCTATTACAGAATCAAGGGTCATCGATAGACGTGCCCCTTCTCTCAAAATTCCCTCCTCTAGCTTGGCCAGCCCCTCTACCCACACATAACCTCTTCTGGCAGAAGCTTGATGACCCGCGAGGCAGTTCGCCAAAGATACTTCAAGATTTCTAGATAGCAGACAAAGAAACAAGAAGAATAAAAGGAAAATACAGAGACAACAATCTGACCGCCTTACCTCGTATGTTAAAATCAATGTTTATCATCCATAAATCTTTAATCCATTTCCCACGCCTAGATACGCGGATACTTTGATTCTCTAAGGGATATCAAAATTTAAGAATTTTTGTAAATTGTAAAAACGTATTCCGGTAAATCATTAGATTGTAGACTTACTTAGAGTTTATCCTTCTGTATGAATTCTTGGGTTTTAGACACTCAATGGAAATTTTTTATTGCCAAAGTCACGTTCACTGTTGGAGGACGTGTAGAAGAAATTTCGTGATTTTATTCTTTCTAGTGGTAGACCCATAGGCCTAACCTCATTTGGCGAGAGCCGTGGAGATATTTGAAAATAATCTTTTCTGCAGAATCCAAACAGCTTGGGACAATATAGACACTGTTCGAAAGGGTCGACTCAGGTATAAAACGGCCGGACCCTTCAGGAATGCGGAATGGATGACGTCCTAGGAAGTAACCATTTTCAGAGCTTGAAGCATTCGTCACCATAGGATGTTCTGAAATCGATTGGAGTTACAAGCCTGTTTTCTATCTCTGTCTGTTCCTCCATCTTACTTACTCATTTGCTTCCTTCAGCTCTCTTGGTCTCTTTCCTTCTTTCGTCTTCTTTTCTACTTTCTTATGCGGCTATCCTTCTTCGTGTGGTACCACTTCCCGCTAAAGCTACTTTATCTTATGGTTCTTCACGGCTTACTTGTTATATTTGCAGGGATTGCTGTAAACTTTGAATCTTGAATCATGTTAAATATGGATGTTATGAATACATGGTTCTTATTAAAGATAAGTAGAAGATTAAGGGAGAGTGTAATATATGTAATTCTAGTAATTTTTATACATTTTTCTTACTTAAGATATATGCGGGTTCTGAATAAATTTTGGAAATTAATCTTGGAGATTTTATCAAATTAAATTCCTGGCGAACGAATTTTTTATATTAATAGTACGATATTGTTTAATCGTATGGTAAATTTGAAGATTTTAAAGGAAATTATAAAATTAACATTTCTTTGAGTATTTGTACATGTAGTTTTTTTTGAGAAAGGTAGCATTGTGGTTTTATGTTCTTCTGCAATTTGAGTGTAGACATCGGTATTATCAATTTCGTTTATCTATGGTCGCTACATTACCGACTAAGTATATATTTAGTTACGGTTTAAGAACGGATCTCATGCTTAACTTTTTCCGCAATTTGAACTCTTAAAAAATGCTAATGGGGTTGATTTATTTAACGATGAGAAAAGGGTGCTTTAGAAATTTTTAGTGAACATGTGATCAAAATTTTCTTGTATTTCTCTAATCAACTTCGTCTCGCAACATAGTCAACCACAATTATAATTTTTTCATAAAATAACCAACGTGTAAAAATCATATTGCTATGCTTCAAAAATATACTATACATATATATGTTTAATTATATGAAATTCCTTGTCAACCGATTAAAAGAAAAATTCAGTGAAATATTAAAAATAGGCAAAGGCACGTAAAAAGTAATACTGCACTTTTTTAATTTAAAAATTTTTATTTCATCAATATGCAGTGTGCGATTAAGAATTCTTCAAGATACCCTAATAAAAGCTATAGTGTTTGACAATAAAAGAACAATTGAATAATCAACCTTTACTATTTAAGGAAAGATAAAAAAACTGGCAAGTGGCAAAGTTTCCCTGTGTTCGTATGGTATGTATACCTTCGTGTAATCACTGTGATAAACTCTTCAAAGCTGATTTTACGTTCGATTCCGAGTCCCGTTGAGACCTACGTACACGGCATTGTCTCGTAGCCATTCTATTCTTAGACTATACGACTTTATCGACGGCATTATAGAAAGTAACTGTTATTTTCGTATTTCTTCTAATTGTCTTTACTTGGAAAAGTTTTTTCTTTCAAATTGCCACTAATTTTTCAGGTTCTTACGTTTAACTTTAATTTTACTAAAAGCAATCGCTTAAGAAAATCAGAGTTCATATCTAATGTTAAACATAAATAGCTTTGCGTCAAACAGAAAAATCAATAATATTAATTACATTAGAAAACAATCCCAGCTCTATACTTAAAGTATTTATATAAACATATATAAAAAGCCTTTATAACTGCATTGTACAATTTTCAAAACTATTTTTGAAATTATCAAATGACTTGTCATTATATTTTGCATCAGAAAAATTCTTTCTCAAATTGAACTTAAACCGGAGGTACCATAAGCAAGAAATTAAGGCGAAAAAAATTGCCTTACGTTTAGTGCACGATGCGAATGATTCTTTCGGCAAATGTAGTCAGTACCGACGGCCGAGTTTTGTAGGTAAGAAAAAAGTAGGTAATGGTAGGTTATGAGAATAACAAGCAAGATACACAGATGCCGCTAAAACCGTAACTAACTGATGTTGCGACGAAGAGGTTCGAAGGGGATACGTTGGGCGAACGAATAAGGAAAGCAGAGATGAGTAGGGAGATGCACAACGCTCCGGTTTTAGGCGATACCAAAAGCATGGCGCTAAATCGTAGCGGTGA
>JARQSW010000852.1:266051-288147 GCA_030142375.1 Calameuta pallipes
CCTACTTCTGGACTCGCCGCTACGATTTAGCGCCATGTGTTTGGTATCGCCTGAAACCGTAGCGTTGCGCATCTCCCGACTCATCTCTGAGGAAAGAGCAGACAGAGCGCCGTCTCGTCAGAGTCTATGCTCTCCAGCTCCATCGATGGTTGTGCTCGCGGTCGATCACGTGGTGAGGAAGCTTGGACCAATCACAGGCCAAGGCAGTACCACGTGATCACGGAAATCGAAATGGCGGACGTATCGGGACGCAGGATTCCGAGAGGAGTCGAAGGAGGATAACTGGGCAAGGGCCTAGCCGTCAGCCGTCAGCCGTGTCATCGGTGATCGGTTCACGAAAATGATTAACCGGTTTGATAACGTACGTATGCGTTCGTCGGCGCATTGCGTGAGTGATTATCAGAAAGTTTAAACGAGTGTCAAACTGACGGGCTCTCTGTATTGCAAACGGTTCTCTACGTGCGAAAACGGCTAAGAGGAAGAGATAGACGAAGTGAGACAAAGAGAGAGAAAGAGAGGGAGCGAGCAAGAGTGAGAAAGAGAGGGAGAGGAAGAGAGAGCAAGTAAGAAAGAAAGGAAGAAAGAAAGACGGGAACGCGAGCACGAAGCGCGCGTTTACATCTCGTGGCGTGTCTTGCGACAGTACTCCAAACGAGGAACGGGTACTGACTGTGCGAATGCGAAGAAACAAGAAAACGGGGACAGATAGCAGATCGTGTTGGGGGTTGGGCCCGAGAGGCATGCCCTAGTCCCGAAGGAGCTCTCTTTGTGCCACGGGTACGATGTTAGGCGTTATGCTTTCAACTTTAAACGCGTTTCTTTAAGGTAGGAAAATTCTCCCTGATTTAACCCAAGTGTCTCTTGTGTATTTTCCTTTTGAGCTGACGTTTGTCTCTGTATTCGATAGAATTCCTTGACTTAGGTCCGGTTAAGTGTTGACGTTCACACGAGCAAGAACCCCGCGATCTACCTGATTGGTCGATGTTTCTGTTCTTGCGATCTTCGGCCAATCGGCACACCTCGCTTTTCTCATCAGCGCCTGAATGTCAGTCGTGGTCCAGGGTTGTCGCTGTTTCTTATTTCCGATTTCGAGTATGTCACGGATACAGTTACCGCGAGTATCGCTAAAAATTCTTCCATACTGGGAACCTCAGTCAAAGTATTTCCTCGAGGTGTTCTTGGATGAGCATATTTTTTGCATAACGTGCATGTAAACATTCTGTAAGTTTCCTGAGCAGAGAACTAGAAGCTACTGCTTTTCTCCCATAAGATCTTTATTGTCTTCATCATTTTCTAAAAAATCATCCTTTCATTGGTTCAGTAATTCTCGAAAAAATGTTATTAGTTCTACAGTAAGAATTAATTTTTTATGTAGCATTTATGAAGGTAAATTGGAGTACTTCACTGCTTTGATTTTAATGCAGCGTAGAGAAATTTGACATTTTACATTATCAGTATCTATTTATACAAAGTATTCTTGTAGTATTTGCTCCAAATGTCATATTAACTTTGTAAATATGACAGTATTTAATTTCTGTCAATGCCAACTAAAAATAATGTTTTGGTTATCGATGCTTATTGATGCGTAGTTTATTATACTGACTACTGTTGCTACAATTACATATTGCCAGTGGAATCATGTTTATGCTGTATCTAAATCTAGAAGGCAGCTTGATCAAAATAAATGTTGGCTCTTTTCCAAATGAATTTACATAGAAGTCCTTAGAAGCAGATATCATCAACTAGTTACACATGTATCATGTTTAAAAATTATGGCTCTTAACCAAACAGTTCAGTATATATCTGTTTGTCTATGTAATAAGTTCGTATAGTTGAATGTTACATATATATTTATTGATTATTTTGGTTTTTGTATTTCAGATAACAATCTTTGACAAATGCTTTCATGGACATGCAATTGCACTAGTTCTGAATGGTATGAGAGCTGCGTGTAGTAGTAAAAATTGTAGCAACATACTGAAAAGAATATGTGAAAAGACAATCTGTCTGTCAGAAAATGGATATTTCTGTGTCCTAGTGAGAAAACTAAGTTACTGCTTGTTTAACAAACAAATAAACAACCCACACATAGTTTCAAACTGTCACACACAAACTTTGTGATAATAGTAACAGTTCACAAACTTGTTCTGATGGATTTTCCATGTTCAATGCTGATTGTGTCACACTTACTTAAATAGAGGATCGTTTAACTTTAAAAGCAATAGTGGATCTTCGACTAACAGCACTAGATTTACATTTAATTTAACCAATGAAATTAGGTGCAGGTATTAATCAAAAGGTGCAATAGTATATGATATTCTATCGTATTGACATGAACCTCAATTGCAACGTTGACTAATACTTGATAAATACTGAACAATATATAAATGGTGCATAATAAGAAATGGAAAACGAGATATTAGCATCATATATCAAATTAAATTGTTGCTTAAATCTGATAAAAGTAACAAAACGTTTAAACGAACATCACCATTAATAAGTTTTCAAATTCAATCCTGGCGATAAAGATAATTTCGTGATATACAAGCAATGATGAAGCTGAAGCATTAAAAGTTCTTTAATAATATTTGTAAAAGATATTTCAAGTATTTTCATCGTTCAGTGTATGTTGTGGCATAGCGCAAAAGGAGGAAGAGAAAGAAGGAGCTGTATTCAAATTTTTCATGGACGACAGAAGAGAGAACTATTAACCCTAAGAAGGATAAGGTCAGTTTAAATGTATACATACTTTAAAGACATAATTATCTACTCTTCACACATTGTTTTCAGTTATTTCAATTTCATTTGAGTTTTTAAGTGCTCGTGTGAATTAAATTATAATGGGGTTCGCAAGCACTTCAATATACTATTAACTCACATTTATATACTTCCTACTATACTTTTGATGAAATATCTTTCTTTATGAATTAATAAAACATCCAAGGCAATTAAGGCTTGCTAAATATTATAGTAGAAACAATCACATGTATTTAGGCAAAATGCAAATTTTAAATAATTTGAAATTGCATACAGTTGGAAGTATTTTACGTTTTATAATTACTGTTCAAAAGGAGATTAATAATGTAATGGTTAATAAGCATGGTATTTTCTAACATAAAAGCAAATAATGGGTAATAACTGCACACAAGACATAGTATCTCGTATCTATTTTTCTTGAAAATTTTGTAGACTAATCAAGTAATTGCTTACGTTGTCAGGGTTAGAAGACATGGACAGTAGTGGTTCAGGGGTAGTGCAAGTATTCGTGGGCGAGTGGAGCCCTGAATACGAGGCACTATCTATCAAGGCTACTAAGCAGACGTCTTCAGCGGAAATAGTAGAATGCATCATCGAGAGGCTAGCATTGGTAGACGCTACTCTTTCCAATGGTTACGAATTGGCAGAGGTCGTTGGCAACTCCGTTGGACAGGAGTGCAAGGAAAGAAGACTTGGTCCCACGGAGTGTCCTGTAGCACTCATGTTACTCTGGCCAAAAAACACTGCACAGCAAGAATACTACAGGTAAAGAATAAGTCTTTCTTTTCTAAGATTTTGTCATAAGTCTTTTAACAATTTACAAGTAAACATTCGCTATTGAAAATACAATTATGTTTCATTAGATCACTGAAATCTGATTACTCCTTATTGTTAATATCCTGGTACCATTGGCACCTCCGCAGCTTTATTCCCCAATTAAAATCTAATAATTTTTTTTCTTAGGTTCTACTTAAGAAAGAAGCAGCCGGATTACCTGTGGACTGATAGCAGATTCCCAATGGATCCTCAGCTTTTAAAAGATTACTTCAACAGATTTCTCTATCAGCCACGAGATAAAGAGTATCCTGACCTTTGTCAACTTCCGGATCTCAACGAACAAACTTTATTGGACAATCTCCGTGCTAGGTTTCTAGCTGGGAACATATATACATACGTCGGAAGTATATTGATAGCTCTAAATCCCTTTAAGTTTTATCCAATTTACAATCCAAAGTACGTGAAGCTTTATCAAAATAGAAGATTAGGTCCCGACATACCACCGCACATATTTGCAATAGCGGATGCGGCGTATCACTGTATGCTTAAAGAAAAGAGAAACCAGTGTATCGTTATCAGTGGAGAAAGTGGTTCCGGCAAGACAGAATCTACAAACTTTCTGCTGCACCACTTAACCGCCCTCAGTCAAAAAGGGTCGCATGGCAGCGGTGTCGAGCAAACTATACTCAGCGCTGGTCCAGTTCTCGAAGCCTTTGGCAACGCAAAAACTGCTCACAATAACAATAGCAGTCGCTTCGGTAAATTCATTCAAGTAAACTACAAGGAAAATGGCATGGTGCACGGGTAAGCTGCAAACCTATTTCTTGTGAAAATAACGTTTTTAACGTTTATTGTGCGAGCAGCGTACGATAATAATTTTTATCTTAAACCGCAGTGCCGTCGTACAGAAATACCTTCTGGAAAAATCGAGAATTGTTTCGCAAGGAAGAAATGAGCGCAACTACCATGTTTTTTATTATCTCTTGGCTGGAGCCAGTGAGTCTGAGAGACAGGTACTGCACCTCGAGAGTTACGATCGTTACAATTATCTAAATAAAAGTGGTTGTTACGGCCTCGAGAATATTGACGAATGTCATGAATTCTCGCGACTCAAACAATCAATGGAGATGGTTGGATTTACTCCTGAAAAGCAGAGACGTCTCTTTGCAGTGCTCTCAGCCGTGCTGTTGCTTGGTGAGTAGACACGTCTTGTTTCACTAATTCACTTGTTCACTTGTCTCTCCCTTTCACACTCACACTTCCATTTCCCAATTGCATTTCAGGCAACGTGGAGTTTCAGCCAAGAAAATCGTATCATCATCACGATGAGGCTGTGGGTGTCAAAAATCCCGAAGTAGTTGCTATTATATCGGAATTGCTACGCGTAAAACAGGAGACACTTTTAGCTGCGTTAACTGCCAAGCGTGCACGAGCTTCCGGGGAGACTTTAGTTATCAACTATAGACTTCCGGAAGCTATAGCTGCGAGAGATGCGATGGCCAAATGTTTGTACGGTGCTTTGTTCGACTGGATTGTTCTTCAAGTAAGGATTTTATCTCCAAAGTCAAATCTATGCACGACTGACATTTCATCTTTAGGTCAACCATGCCCTCCTCTCGAAGAAAGATACATTTCGAGACCACCAAGGAAACAGCATAGGCGTGCTAGACATCTTTGGCTTCGAAGACTTCAAAACGTGTAACAGCTTTGAACAGCTCTGCATCAACTATGCGAACGAGCAGCTTCAACATTACTTCAATCAGCATGTGTTTCAATATGAACAACGAGAATATCGCAAGCAAGGCATCAGATGGACAGACATAGGTTATAGCGATAACTCTGGCTGTCTCAACCTGATCGAGGGCAAACCGAACGGCCTCCTCTGTCTACTTGACGATCAGTGCAAGTCAGTCTTCCTCTCTCTGTTAATATTATTTCTCAATAACGAACATTGAAATGAGGATAATTCATGTTAACTTTTGGGTCCAATAGCTTTCCCGGAGCGACGAACGAAACGTTACTGCAAAAATTTAACTCGGTACACAAAGACAATCCATTCTACGAGGCTCCGCAGCGACGAGAATCTGCGTTTGTTGTTCGCCATTACGCCGGTTCAGTGAAGTATCAGGCTTCCAACATGAGAGAGAAAAATTTAGACCTTATGCGACCGGATGGCGTTGTCGGTGTCCTTAAGAACTCTTCTTTAGCTTTCGTAAGAGAGTTGGTCGGCGCTGATCCAGTTGCTGTCTTCAGATGGGCCATTCTTCGAGCCTTCTTTCGCGCACATTTCGCATTCCAGGAGGCAGGTCGAGCACATAGACACGGTAGAGGTATGCTTTGAATTTCTCTGTAACTACGTACTATCCTTAGACGATTTCTTAATGTTTTATCATTATAAATGAACGTCTAAACAGAATATGTAATTCTTTCAGCTGACGGCAACAAGGCATCCGTACAAAACAGATATAGAACGCCTAACGAGAACTTGATAAGGTGAGTTTTTATACTTAGATATTTTATTTGTATTTTTTTTTGAGAAAGTTATGTTTTCTTTTCGTTAAAACGTGGATTCTCGTGAATCGTACCCAGTAACGTTACCTACTTCATAAAGTTATCAGCTTTATCATTAGAAGAGAATTGTGGCGGACACTCAAGTTACGAAAAAAATTTCCTTCGTGTCTTTCAATGGTACATACCATCAAACAACAAGGCCATGCGAACGTCATAACAGTAATGAAAAAAAAAAAAAAGTTAGAATATTTATGTTCGATAGCTTTAACAAATTGTCGATTACGTTTACATTGCCTCACTTGTCTTTTGTCCCTATAGCCATCTTGTGACGTTATCGGCCGTCAATCTAACTATTAACAGAATTGCGTAAGTGGTCCCTAGATCCACTATCTTTGTGTCTTCTCTAACAACGTTAAGTTTCGTTGTGTTTGAGTTATTATGGATTTACAACGGAAATTTTTTTAAATATCTCTTTACCATGTTGATCTCACACATGACCCGACAAATTTCCAAGCCGGTCAATTAGGGTCGATACAGTCAATAATTTCTTTAACATATGCAATTTGGATCGTGATTCAAAAATTTAATCAAGTCATTGACCAAATATATATATATAGAGAGAGAAAAAAAAGAGACAGACGACAACTAGATTCAAAGAAAGATTAACTATCAACTTGTAAATCCATATAACGTATCTGGAGAATTACTAAATGTTCACCAGATTTTTCGTTAAAAACCTTTCAAATGAATGTTCGCACCATCCCCGTCTTAGATACGAATACAATGCAAGTTTCACGACTCTCGCCATGTCATAACATCTTATCACTCTCTCGACACATCGTTCTCCACACGTAATTTCTAGCATGGACGCCTCATGCGTTAAAAAAAAAAAAAAACGAAATTCTAATCCATCTAGCTATCGCTGCTCGGATCTAGTGAATTATTTAGCGTGATGCGATTTTCGAATGCCAAAAGCGCTCTAAACCTTCCCAGTCGTCTCCTGGTCAGTATCCTTCCGCTCGTACGTTTACACTGCACGTCCCAGCCGCAAGGAGTAAAGAATAAATAAAAATTGCTCGCGAGAGAAGACCGAGAGCCAGTAAGGGCGAACGATACGAGGCAGTTCGTAATCGGGCAGTAAAATTGTCAGCTACGAAACAGCCTAAGCATGAAAGCATTTTTCAGTTCTCACAAACATACTCGCCCGCCAAGCTATCAGAAGCAGCGCAGTGTCTGCCTGCCAGCAGCAGCCACGAACGCCACATTAACCTGCACACAAATCGAAAACAACGACAGTGTAAACAACAACCGGCTGTCATGGCCGCAATTTAGAAACCTTAATCAGACGCAACACCCAACGAATCTCACAGCGACGAAGGGTTACGTTATAAGGGGAAGGGAGGACCAACCTAATAGTAATAATAGGTTCAGGCGGGATTCTCACACGCCGCTAGAGAGGGTGCTTCCAAAAGACGAAGCTAACGTCATGGAACGCGCTAATCAGATCGTCATGTATGTAAACGTATCACGGTATCGATAAACAATGTAATTTGCCTACACGAGCTTTCGCTGTCCCAGACTCGATAAATAGCGTATGCTCTCCATAGTTCTTTATGGTGAAGGGTTTCTGTTTTTCAAAGTAATCGCATTATCGTAGGAAATTACGGTCTTCCCGCCAGAGGGCTCCTTCGTCGTAACTTCAAACTGCCTAACGGCAGTTGCCGTTACGCCTGCATTTCCATTATTCACTCCTTTCGATGCTTATCCTCTCGTCCACTCTTACTTCTTAAATCACTTGGCACTTGCGACCACATCGCATAATCACGTTTTCAATCATTCATCCAATCACTCACCACCTGTCCTTCCTCGTTGTAATCATTTGCTTGCTACTTCGATTGTTAATTCTTGGTGTGGTTGATCCTTTAATTAGTTCTGCACGCTGATTGTCCTTTTTGTGTCTGTGGCTAATAGAAACGTTCTGATTATTTATTTCAGGAGTGCACTGGATTCTTTCGTCTTATAAAATCTCTTTTGACCTACCTGTATCTACTCTGTGGTTCTACTTGATTTGCATGCCTGCGTGTCGTGTTGGTCGAAATTAATGTGTATAATTTAAGCTTGGAATCTTTCATTTCACAATCGTACAAGCGAATAGCTATTTTTACTTTGTAACGTTGTAATCGCTTTTATGCACTGTGTCGACTTCGTCGAGCTACTCGTGGTATTCGAAAGGAGGTTGACTGTGGTCAAAGACGTCAATTTTATTTATTGTTACTGGGAAGCGGAAAATTGCATTTAATTTTACATGCTTCTTAGCGTTCCTTATACACTGTTGCTTATAAATTGATTGTTCCATCAAGCAAATGTCTCGTGACATTCTAAACGATGTCAGAGTATTGACGTGTAACTCTTTTTCTTGGTGTAGGGTCTGATAGAAATTCTTTTTTTTTATGTAAAATACCATTTTTTATCGCTCTTTAACCGAGAAAAGGGCTGACAGCGCCGCTCTGTCCCTTGATGGTACTGCGAGCGGGTCTTATAATATGAATTCTCTTTCAGGAAAAACAAATCGTTTCGTCCACGCGAACGAGGCAAGAAGGGCCTGAAGAATCTTCAAACCGTGAAAACACTCGCAGGAAGAACTCAGAGCTATGGAACCGGCGGACCCGGAAAAGCCAGAAAGCAGCCCATGACAGTTTCGGCGCAGTTTCAACAAAGTCTTCACAGCCTAATGGATACTCTTAATCAAGCCAATCCTTTTTTTATACGTTGTATCAAGAGCAACGCGAACAAAGTACCGAACGAATTTGACGAGGAAACTGTTCAACGTCAGCTGAGGTATACGGGTATGCTGGAGACAGTGAGAATCCGACAGGCGGGATTCAATGTGCGATTAACATACGAGGAGTTCATTCAGCTCTATAGAATGTTACTACCAAAGGGATTGCTCAGCTCGCAATCGGACGTAAGAGATTTCCTGCTTACTTTGAACCTCGACAGAGATAATTATCAGCTTGGTACGACGAAGGTCTTCCTTAGAGAATCTGAAAAGATCAAGCTTGATATCGAGCTGCATCAACAGATCATCACGAGCATCACGACGATACAGAAATGGTTCCGGGCATGTCTCGAGAGAAGAAAATTTTTAAGGATAAAAAATGCTGTGGTACAAATACAGGCTTTCTGGCGGATGGTCAGCGCCCAAAGGATCGCCCATTCGTTACGAGCTCGAATAGAAGCGGCGACTCATATACAAGCCGCGTGGAAGACTCACAAGCAGCACAGCTGGTTCAAGAAACTCAAGTCATGCGTAGTTACCTTTCAGGCTTACGTTCGTGGCAACAGTGCCAGACGAGCATTTGCTGATTTGAAAAAGAAGAAACGCTTGGAGTGCGTTGCTGAGATCCAGACCGACAAGGAGATCGAAAGAGAAACTTCTGACAAGACGGATGCGGATGAGAGCAAGTACGAAGACAAGGGATACTCGAGATGTCCTGAGAACGAAGACGACGAGAAGACCGTCGGAATTTTACCGCCGCGAACTCTTCCGTTTAAATCATCTACAATTTCGCCACACAGACGAGAATCTCATGACCGTATCACACCTCCCGTAAGGTAATTCGGTATTATAATATTCTTTATTTAATATCCTGATCGAATTTTCTCTTGTGCAGGTTGAACGAAACGAACCGAGAAGCCCTGATCGAGGCTGGAATTTCTTATTCGAAACGAAAGTTAACTCCTACGAAACGTTCGTTGAACGACACAAGCGTCACGCCAAAATCTACAGAATCTTTCTACCCGGATGACTTAACAGAGCGTAAGGGTAGTTTAGAAAGTTTGGCGAGCTTACGTAGTTATGAATCTCAGGTGAGCGCAGACAGCTCGGAGTCACATTACTCACAAGAGAATATCGTGAGCTGCAATGCCAAACCAGTTCCAAGTGCTAGGACCAAGAGGGCTGATCAGACTCCTCTGGTTGCCGTTAATACGAACCTCATGAACGCCAGTCGAGTATCTTCTATTGGTAAACGTACAGACAGTTCGTCGACTGGCTATAGCGACGGCGAGACAGACGTCGAGACTCCATTAGGCGTGCAGAGTGCACCGCCAGTATTCAATACTCCACCGACATTTCCCAGTCCGCGAGAAACCAAGTATCATCCGAGCTTCAATTTGACTCACAGTCCGAATGCCGATATATGGCGAAGAAGAGCCGATTTCTCTTCCGGAAACTACAGCGAGTATATGATTCCGCCGTTACCGCAGAAAGCAACAGTGACTCGTTCACCAAATGTGTCTCAATACATGAACCTCAATGAGAATTTGTTGGATCACTCGAGATTAGATAGATTAGTCAACGAGACATCCAATTTTAATGTTAAGCTCGATTCCTCCGAGAGATTTATTAAGAAGGAAAATTCAGCCGGTAGAGAACAACGGAGGCTCAGTGATCACTCTATGCCTAACGATCGTACTGAGAACATTCCAGATACGTCTAGACGGGATCAGAATTACAGTCCCATTAAGGATGTTCGAGATTTTAAGTTTTTACGAAGACAAAATTCCGAAGGAGATACATCGACCAAGATCGAGTTGACGAACGATGGCGATCCTGGTAAAGCTAACCTTAAATCGTCTTCGACGATCAAGGATAAGAATTGGAACGCGAAGGAGAATTCCAAATCAGAGCCGGATGTTCCTGTAAGAAGCGCCCGAAGGAACAGGCCATCGAGGGAAGTTCAATGTCGATCGATGGGAGAAAGCGTGTCTGAGACCAGCACGACAGAGGCGAGGAATCTCTTCCTCGGGACGATCAAGGAAAGCGACTTGAACAAGAGCTCGAACTTCTGGGCCAGGAAAGACTGTTCGTACGAATCGACCTCGAGGTCGGTGACTGATTGGCCTGTCAACGAAAACGAGTCGATGTACAAGAGCCAACAGCCTGGAAAACGTGTCAGGTCTAATGCAATAACGAGTCTTGAATTACGTAGGAGGAACTCGGATCCCGCGACAAAAATATCTGCTCTGAACGAGGGCAAGTCTTCAGGAACCGACACGAGTCCGAACGAA
Source organism: Calameuta pallipes (assembly GCA_030142375.1). Lineage (NCBI taxonomy): Eukaryota > Metazoa > Arthropoda > Insecta > Hymenoptera > Cephidae > Calameuta > Calameuta pallipes. The sequence continues at coordinate 277,170 of JARQSW010000852.1, forward strand.
TTGAAACTTGCGCCTGGTTTGAATCTTTTCGAATGGAAGGGTAACACTCCCTTTACTCTGGCCGGGCACCGCTTTAGGAAGGTCGCAAGATTTTCTAAGGACGACGTCGGCGTTTGCTGTCAAAAGAAAGTCGACGCTTTCGCTAATCAAGGTTACAAGTGCGTTGATTGCAAGCAACTCTACCACGTAAATTGCATTCAGAATGGTATCGTGCTCAAGATGCCATGTCTCTTGGCGAATACGCCGAACAGAAGGAAAAATCGAAAGCCGCCAAGAACTCCGTACGACACGAACAAACAGACTGTGGCTTCCAAGTTCAGTCTGACAGGAACGTCGGCGTTCTCCGACAGTACCGATAACATAATTTCCGACGCTAAGGAGCTGGCGCTCATGCAAGACTTCATTACGAAGAAGATCTACAAGATGCAAGGTCAGGAAGAGGGACGCAAACCAAGCGAAGTCGACAGAGTATTCAAGCAAGCTTTACGAAAATTCAAAGACGATTTAGTTATTACGTACAGCGTCGCCATTCAGCAAGGCGTTGAAGGAAATATCAAGTACACCGATCTTATAGCCAATTTCCTTCACGTAATGGAGACCGTCTGCAAGCAAGAAAACACTAGCGAAGACTTTCCTGTTACCATGGGAGTTAATGCATTTCGAGGTTTCATGAACGAGTTCATGACCCTGGTTAAGACCGAGGCTCCGGAGAAGCAGAGCAAGAGCAAACGGAAAAAGGAAAAGAAACGGAAGCAAGAAGAACCCATTCATCATGGAAATCATCTCTTCCAGTTGACTATCATAAACATCCCAACCGCTTGCGAAGTATGCAGTTCGTTCTTCATGTGGCCGATCGAGCGTGGCCTCGTTTGTCAAAGTGAGTATCACAGTCATTCTTCTTCGTATTATTTGTCCTTTTTTTTTTTTTTTCTTTAAATTCATCCTAAACCACTATATAACGAAATCGATCATTAATCGTAGACTGCAAGCTGACCTGCCACAAAAAGTGCTACACAAAGGCTGCGGCAGAGTGCGGTAAGGAAGGCGCCATACACGATGCCAACTCCAGAAAGGTTTTCGGTATTCCTTTGTACAAGCTTGATTGTGGCGATGGGAAGGTTCCTCTGGTAGTGGATCGATTGATTACTACTATTGAAATGCACGGCCTCTATACGGAAGGTATATACCGTAAAAGTGGGGTAAGCTCTAAAGTAAGAGAACTCAAGATGAAAATGGACGAGGGTGAGCTGGAGAAAGTCGACTTCAAGAATTATCAAGTCCACGTACTGGCCGCCGTCCTGAAGAGCTTCTTCAGAGACATGCCAGAGCCTCTACTTACATTCGAGTATTACGACGATTTCCTGCACGCGGGGAATCTAACAGATCCGCACGATAGAATATGCACTCTCTTCGCAATACTGAAGAAGCTACCGAAACCGAATTTCGACCTTATGGAACGTCTTATAGTTCATTTGGCGCGGGTCGCCCTACACGAAGTTGATAATCGAATGTCACCTTCAGCCTTGGCTATAGTATTTGCACCGTGCATCCTGAGAACCAATAGAACACTCCCGGCACAGGACTCCCTCCAGGATGTCGGCCGGCAGACCCGGTGCGTTGAGACTATCGTGCAGGAAAAGCTGCGCGTAGTAAGAGCGACCCTCGCCGATATCAATACTCTCGAATCAGCTTGTCATACGGCGACTCATCGTTTGTCGAGTCTTCGATCTTCGAAGATCTTCAGTCCGGAAGAACTGAGCGTAGCGGCACAAAGCGCGACGTCCAGAGGTCCGGATGCTGAACGGGACCGTGATCGAGGGGACGAGGAGGAGGCTCTACTCGTCGACCATATCCAGGAGATTCAGAAGGAAAAGGCCCTGCTCACCTCGACTCTACCAAGTCTCACGAGAGCTCCGTCGGACGACGACCTGGACGACGGTTCTCTCGACGATCTCGTACCCCCTACGGCCGGTGATTAACGTTACCTTCTTCAATAACCCTATTCTTAACGATAGCTAATTCTCTTAAGAACGATGTCAATCATCTCGACATCAGCAAAGCGCTTCGACCGATATCCTTGATTCTCCTCGCAGACGCTCTCTTGAGGAAGAAGCCGATTCAAAGGCAGAGTTCGGCGGACAACGCTTTTCCTACTATCATCAACGTCGACGAGGACATGGTGATGGTATGACCAGCGAGACTCTCCGACGAGCAGCAACAGCAGCAGCAGCAGCCACGCTTCTAAACTACGCCAGCTGATACAAACTACTCCAACGTAATCAGCGTAGCTAGTGATAGCGACGCTATCTTGTGCGCATGCGCGCTTGCGCTTCCTTCGACGACTCATACTTCCGCTTGTATCGGTAAGCCGTTGCTAGTAACTTAAAATTAGAAAAATCAACTTAGGTAGGTTTTAAAATTTGTTGACTCCACGCAATAACGTTGAGCTGGCGACGACTTCGTTTAGTCCGCGACAATGTGGATGCACCTTTATTCTCATTGTTCTATTAATCTTTTTATTTCACAGTGTCCCTGCCGCGATGCAAACGCGAAGCCCAAAAGTCAGCTCAACGTGACACAGTTGAACTTCTATTCTATTATTTAATAATTCTTGAATGCATTCCGTATCGAAGACTGTCCTTTTATACGTGGCTCTTTGGAGTACACTCTCTTTTTTTCGGGCATTCATTTTTTTTTTTTTAATTTTTAGTTTTCGTTTAATCTTTCTTTCTTAACGCTCGAGTGATCGCTTTCGCTGCGTGCCTTTTTTTTACGTAGACAGAATGGTCTTTGACGACGATCTATTTTTTAAAGAGAGCCAAAGCCCTCGAACGTCATCGTTCCTTCATCTGGCCAAGTATTATTAATTCTTTCCCGCGCCCTTCCCACTTCCCACTTTTTTTTAAATATATTTTTTTTTTCAAATTTTTCTTTGGTATTATTCCACGTTGGTATTACTGCTACCGTCATTATCTCACGTATGCTTTCACATTACTTTATATCTTTCATTTATTCGAAATTTTCATCACTTCGGTATTACGACGATCTTCATACCATCAAGTATTAACATCTTTACGCCTTCTTGTTTTTCAATAATTACAAAATACTGTAATTATTACTGTTGTACGTCAAAGTTTTTCAAGACGTTACCCACGTCCACCTTTTTTTCTTCGTTTTCCTCATCTTAAAAAGTTTTCCCTGACAAACGTCCCTTGCGAAAAGCCGAAAATCAAGAAAGTCGATGGAGTTAACAAATATTCGGAAATAAGAATAGAAGAAGCGCGTCCGCGAGTATATCTGGATTTTCACGCAGTCGTCTGAAAAGAAAAAAAAAAAAAAAAAAAATCACGAAAGCGACCTGAAAAGTCAACAGTATGATTTCCCGAACAAAGCGTACACAGACATGACGGAAATAAACCAAATCATAGCCTGTAAATATTTTAGTAATACATTTCCGCAATGTTTCGTTGCTCTTCTTTCACTCATAAGGAACACAAAATTGCAAGGACTAGATTTCTACTATTGATCGTCCCGCCAATCATTACTGGGATTGTCAATATTTTGTCCTGCCTCGCTGCTTTCCCTTTCCCACACAGAGACACGTTCATTTATAGCAGAGACAGTCTCAATCCGCTACTCCCAATCCTCCCTATCACTATAGCTTCGCTTACAGACAGAAATGACCTGCTTTTTTTTCTACTAGACAAACAATTTTCTCCTCAGTCTCAGACACCCTACTGATCCCTACTTTATCGACCCTGATAGTTTCAATTCTTCCATGGGACCCACCACTTCCAATCGTCTTCGCTTGACGTGTGTCTCAAAAAACCTTACTTGGCGATACAGATTCGTGATTTCTACGTGAATACGTGGCCTATGGTTTTATGTATACTTTGATCTGTAGAAACCGTAGCAGTTGCGAATTCTATCAATAGCATAGAAACCGTTTTTAAAATCATAGGATTTGATTAGTTGCGAGCAAAAAAAAATTCGACGTCCTTTGATTTCAATTCAACGAGTGAACGTTTGACGATGATCTGTGTCTGGTTTGGTCGAGTTAAATGATTACGTGAAATTTTTCAGTATCGATTCGAGTGACGATCGATCGTGTGTGTAAAATAGTCCTAGACGGTAGGAAATGAGACAATTTGGTTTCGTCCTACCAATCCAACTTGTTACTCGCAGACGCGAAATTTTCAATTGTTCCAATGTAACTTTTTAGCACAATCAAACGGCGCTGTAAAGATTTTCATTAGCGTATCGTCCAGAAGCACCGAGGTTGCTCGATCTCAAATCTCTTTTTCCTTTAGAGAATTTTCAAATTATCAATCTTCACTCTAGCTAATTGATTATCAAAAGCTGCTACGCGTGTCTTCTTGATGATCGGGCGGCACTTCGTTTAGGTGCTTCCTTTTGCGGATTTAATGTGTGATAACGCTGAGGTAACTGGACCTTATCTATTCCGATATATAAGTGTGAGATATCCGCGAGGGAGAGGAAGATAGATGCGCGCGTGAACGAGAGAGAGAGAGAGAGAGAGGGAGAATGAATGAATGTGAATAAGAGATAAAAACAAAAAAAAATGGAAAAATGTTGTCTGTTCTTCCAAAATGTATTCTACTTAGCTGGGCTGTTGCTATTTTCAGATTTCTCTTAAGTTTTTAAAGTCTTAGCTGTATAATTATAGGAGCCGTCGACACTTTTAACCTGTTTTTAAGTCGGCCGTTAAATACGCGCGAAATGCTTTTAAACTCTCATTTCGTACGTTTCATAGTGTTAGATAAAAGAGACACGAGATTCGTATCTTTTACGCTTTATATATTTTTAGTAATAAGAGTGCGTAAGAGGTGCACAATTAGTGACGAAGAGACATTATTATGTACAGAACGAAGGGAAACGGAGAGAAAAAGAAAAAAAAGAGAAAAAAGCCAGGTGACCGGTGAACGTTACTTTTTTTTTCCCATAAATTGCCATGACACTTGGTAAACTCAATTGAAGGGTCCAGCAGGGACGCGCAAGAGTATATATTGTAGATGATGCATTATTTTTGAAATTCAAACAGCCGAGCGAAGAAATTATTTTTAAATCCGCACAACTTTACTAAATGCGTTTATGCTAGGCGATGAATGGTTTTACGAACGAATGAATTAATTAATGAACGAATGAATGAATCTTAATATCTTTTGAGACTAAGTAACGTAAGAGCAACAACCAACTAAAGATTAGAAGGAGAGAGAGAGAGAGAGGGAGGGTGATGCGCACGTAATCTCTATGTGTGCCGTATGTGGCTGTGTGCGCGTGAGCGAGAGAGAAAGAGAGAAAACGAAAAAGAATAAATGAGAAAGAAAAAAATCGTAGCCACGTTCTTCGGTAACGTAAAAAAAAAAAAAAAGAAAAAGAAAGCGCGCGATTAGATTTATATCTAGATATATTCGTTGTGTCGAGATATAATCGTACATAAAGGTAACAATAACTAAGCGTTAGCCTCTACTTAATTGTATAATGTATCGTTACGAACCACATACGCTTCTATTGTACGAAGTGCTTGCCACGAGCGCCGAGTGCAAGCAGTTAATTCTATCTGAATTAGTATATTATTCGACGAGAAAGACATAAGGAGAGAAGAGACGTGGACAGAAGAATAAGAAGAAAAAAAAAGAAATATTAAATCACCAACTTCCAATCCATCGGCGTAGACATGAAAAATACTCTCAAGGCAATTCGAGGGGTATCCGCGAAGCGATCTTAACCTCAAAACGCAAATCATTACCAAGTGTATAGTTAAGGCCGATGTTGAAATTACGTTCTTGTGCTGTAAAAAGCGACTGTGACGCCGATTTAAAAAAAGCTTCGAACGACAAAAGCGACAATTACGACAACGCAACCAACATACTCGAGTCATCGAACAGATTTCGATTTAAGTAACCTACGAGTTATGATTTTGAAAAAAGGTATCGTGGTACTAGGAGCTTCTTTTTCGTAACGGTTTATTCGAACCTCGTATCAAAGTCATCCGTCGGTAATGCAGCAGCCTTTATCTACCGCGTTGGTTCGCGACTGGGGTGCTTCCTTCTCTTTCTCTTGCTCCCTTATGCCTTATCTTTTTTCTCCTTTTTTTTTTTAATTTTTTTTTCACCGTCCGTTCTTCCTATTCCTTTCCATTTTATCGTCTCGTCTTGTGTTCCTTCGACGAATGAGCCTTTCGCTAATTGGCAAACGGTAAATGGAAAAAGCGTGAATTCTCGTGTGTTAAACTTTTTGCGTGCGTGGAATCGGCGAGCTGAAAGCTTGCATGTCAGAGGTCAACAAGGCGAAAGCTCTTGTCAGAGTGATAACCGGAGGTCGGATATTCTGTGATTTTTAAGGGAGGAAAAAGGAAATTGTATATGATTCCAAGATCGTCGAGCTCTCGCGAGAGTCACGGACCAACGCGTTCACTTTAAAATGCAAAGTAAGTAGAATCCATAAAGGAACATTAGTTGTCACTAAAAACGTCGCGATATTATGCTCTTCCCGTTCGTGTCTTGGCATCAATCTAAGCATGATATGCGGAGTGTCTGATAGTTTTCGAATAATAGACACGTACTGCGTATTTTTACATGAGAAACAGCACGAAGAGGAATGTATTTTCGAAATATTTAATCGTCGATCTTTCAATGCCGGACTTACACGCTTCCTAACGATACACTCGGGCCGTTGAGTACAAAAAGTTGAAATACCAGGTACGTCAGGCGACATACTTTGATAAAGTAAAATCAACGATATGATTTATAATTAAAATACAAGTTCAAATTAATATTAAAAAAAAAATTATTTCACTATTACAATTTTGTAATTGACCACCGCAACTTGTGGCTGCTGTACAGTGGATGGAAAAAATGTTATAACGAATCCTCAAATAACTTACAGCGAAAGTCCTGCATTAAGAAGTTTGATGATCATGATATTTTTTAAAATTTCATTCTCAACGTTATTTATAATGTATCATATCGCGCGCGCGTTCGTTATACGTGAACTGTGTTACGCCCTGCATATATATATATATTATATATACATATATAAATATATATATATACATCTGTTATTTTTCTGCGAGAAAAAGCGTCGTGCGAGTGCGTGTTACCAAGAAGACTATTAAACTATACATATTAGGTATATCGGAATTTTCATAGATTTAACGTGAAGAAGACGTGCGTGAGAGAGAGAAAGAGAGAGAGAGAGAGAGAGAGAGAGAGAGAGAGAGAGAGAGAGTGCACTTTAGTTTTTTTCCCCGGAGAAAAGATATCTCATTTGTAACGTTTCAACGTTTTCTCACGTCGAGGCTTACGAGCTCGTTACTAAACTTTTATCCAGCGGAAGTGACGATGAGACGAAGAAGAAGGGAGCGGGGGGGGGGAATAAGAAAGATAAACCAGTGGATAGTAGTAGTACGGACATATGAAAAAGTGCTCTGGGAGACAGAGAAGCAAATATAGTCGAAATGTCCACATACGAAAAAAAAAAGAGAACAAAAGTTTTCGTCCGTATTTTTTTATTTTTTAAGTTTAGTTGGAGAAAAAAATTTTTTTACTACTCTTTTAACGGCATTTATTACCCTTATGATTTTACTACACACTTTTTTCAAAACCCCAAGGGGGTCCTTGTGCATAGACATGCGTGTCCTGCGTATCCCGTGTATAACGGGATACGCGAGAATAAGGAAGTGAGAGTATGTGTAAAAAAAGGTATCGTACGCGTTTTTTTTTTTTTTTACGTGCGGACGGCGTCATCAAAATTCGACGCGGAATTCCGCATGCGATTTTTTTACGTTTGACTGCGTTCGTTACGCTACCGCGAAATCATGTAAGGTCTCGCACGCTGTCAGTGCCGAGAAAGGGCGCATCGATACAAATTTTTTGCATTTAAAAGACATTTTTAGCCACTCTCGAATGATGGCAATCCGAGCGCGTAAGATTATTCTTTCTTTCTTTATTTTCTACCTTCTTTTTTTCATTTCTTTTTTCTCGGTGCCCTAAACGCTCCGACGATCAATCGTCAATCCTTAATTCTTATTGTTCGTCCGATCGAACTTCACAAGTCTGTACAATGTAAGCGTGCGAGAGTATACTCCGTGTCTGACTGTAATTTTATATTATATTTGTAAGGCAAAAGAAAATATTATGTACAGTATACCTGATATTAATAATAAGAATCTACCTTATAGCTATCAAGTATCACTTGTTGTATATTTGTGTACTTTGCGTATGTGATAACGTTATTGACATCGTTCATTGTGTTTGTTTGCTAAATTTTTTTTTCTCAATAGTATTCCACTTGTACGGTAAGTGAATTTTTTGATTCGATGTTTAATGGACTTTTGGGCGAGTTTAATTTTTGTTTAAAAATATATTTAGCCCAGGCTTCTTTGTTCTTTTTTTGCTATTAACTATGTGTTAATAGCAACTAACTTATGTGGGTGCTTAGTTGACTGTAGGGCGGGGGGAGAGGGGATCGGGGTTCAAAAGGATTTAATTAAAATCAAACTTCTTTTATTGGAATGACTAATGAATCTCTCAAGTTTGTGCTTCCTAATCTGACCTTTTCTCGATGACCTTTTCAATCTCTACTTAATGAAGCTTCTTTGTCTCTTTAAAGAGCCTGATAAGCTTGAGCATATTTTCAATTACGTCTTACCGTTACGCTATGATCTATTTTCCAATTATGACGTCGTGACGAAGATTTGATAATTTATAAATTGAGAGGAATTTCATTAACGGACTTTACGAGTAATAATGCGATTAAAGTAAGTTCACTCGAGTTACATGTTCGAGAGAAATTTTGTAAGCTAATGCCAAGAAAAGCCAAAGTCTTTATCGATTGGAAAATTAACCAGGCCTGACGATATATAAAAAAACTAACCTCTATTTTTATCCCATAGTCATTACTATCGTAAGCAACCAAAGAATCAAACGATTCTGATGAATCGTTTGAAAACGGTTAGGCAGCAGCCGACAAGACTGTTAGTTACGTTGAGCCAGAGTTACCGTAAATCGATGAGAGAAAGAACCGTGGTCTGCATAAGCGTCTGCGCGAGAATGTCGACTTAACGACAAGTCGATACCTCGAGCCCAAAGGAATAAGAATTTTGTGATTTTTGCGAAAGACGCAAAGAAGAAGAAAAAACAAGATGGAGTTCGTTCACTTATTAATACAGGCAATTTTTTGTATAATTCAAATACCACTATTAATATTCGCTCAACATAACATCGGTAATATTCGATATTTGCCGAACTTAAAATAAATTACATTTTTTAGTCATTCGCATGACCTACACTTTTTGGCTGACGCTCTTAGCCCTCTGTTGGATTTTATTCCGAAATTCACTGTCGGTAAAGTAGAGCGACGTCGCATTCTTATTTGTCTACACGCGTCCGAGAGAAACACGACTATCCAGACAGTTCTTATAATTTATTAGGGAACGTGCCTTCGGTCGTATTTCATATTCTGACGTCACTGAGGAGGGCGGTTATTTTGAAAATAAATTTAAACAACTTTTAATTTTTACAATGTCACGACTGTAATACTTTACAGCACGTTCGTGCAGTGACGAAAAAATGTTTTTTTGTGATATTTTGCTTCTGTTGTGTTTGCAAATTGTTACAATTTATGCGAGTAGAAAGTGCAACTCGGACCAATTTGTTGTTACCTAACACGATGATTATACGCAATGACGCTTGCCATCCTGATATTACAAATTGGTGTTATCATGCTATATCCCATAGGGTTATCGATACATAATATTCTCAATATCACACGCGATTTCTTGAGAGGATGCATGCAGGCATCGCAACCCCAACCAAGAGCAAAGCCCACCGATCGCGCGTGACCGCCCGAAATTTTGGATTTCCATCGGAGCAACAAACGATGGTCGCTCATAGAAACAAGCTGTCCCGCAATCAGTTGCCGAAGCAAATTCGACTCCACGAGTGCGAATGGCTCGTGCGTTGAATCCCCATCAGGATAACACACCCAGTTGCCCCGACGACCCAACTCAACGATTCGGGCAGCCAACTGCCGAGTCTGATTCCACGAGCACAGTTGGCCCAGCGAGTGCAACTGCCCGGGACATTGTCTTCCCGACGGAATAACACACGCGGTTGCTCGGTAACCAAATACAAAGAGTCTGAGAACTTGAAGGCTTCCGATGCCGTTGATGATTGCCGTTCGATGCACAAACGAAAACTAAACTTAATTTCCAAAATTATAATTAACTTGGACTCGGGGTCCTTCCCCTTCCTGGTCCCCCTTCCCGTTCCACAGGTGGGCACCAACAAATATATTAGTGCTGAATAAAAGATTCTTCGTCAAGTTAATTATGTAATTTAATTAAGACCTTTGATTGCACAACTGTGCCAGCGTATTTGTACTTTATCATCGTATACAGATGTTGCGTAGGATTTTGGTAAACTGCGAAAACAGGAAAAACATCCTTGCGCTACTACATCATGTTTTCTAATATCGCCAAGTGGCCGATAATATTAAAAACGAAGGAATTCGTTACATTTTTCGTAATTGCTTCTGACCTGGAATATATTATATTAAATATAGATAAATTTTTCTTAAGTTAATCATCATTAAATATAGCACCTCGTCAACGCAAATATTTTTTTAATAATAATTGCAATTTTGCTCGAGTGGTACAAAAATTACGATAAAATTACATTTGAAATGATAAACCTGTACTTCGATTAATGACATAGTTGATAAGTGAAATCAACAACCTCATTATAATGTCTTCTCGTTGAATTTCGCTGTAATCATATCATGAGACAAGGCGACTCCAGCTACCGATTCAGATTCTCGTTTTTTACTTCTCTCGGAGTCGCCACCCTGTTCAGAAGCTACGCTCTCGGGTTGATTCATGCAGTTACGCCGATGCTCTTGAAAATATTTGTTATTCTTCAGTTGAGGTCGAGGTGCTCGAATCTGCCGTGGAGAG
>JARQSW010000852.1:296577-334647 GCA_030142375.1 Calameuta pallipes
GCGTTTGCTGATTTTACGCGACCCCAAAGGTCAGCACCTACTGTTGCGTTTCTCGATTTTACGCGTCCTCAAAAATCTACAGGATCCGTCAAGCTATCGTCTCTTTCGATAAGTTCCGCCAGAGCTCTCGTTTTGGCGGAGTTCAGACTGTTCCACTTCCACTTCCAGGTCATACCGGCTCCTCAGTTTCAGGTGAAAAACGAATTTTCTAGTGCCCGCCTGGCATGAGGGTGCGTGGACGAAGGCGACTTAGATTAGTTCTCGGATTTTTGTTATCGGTGTCGAGTTAAGAAAATACGTTACAATTCTTATAATGAACTTTATTTAAGTTTCAGATATCTTCAGATAGAGACGAATTTCGGATCTAGCATAATCTTTTTTGTCCTGGATTTTACTACGTTGATAACTTTTCCACGCGATAAATGGGGGGCCTTTGGCTTCACCAAATGGTCTAGGGTTATTATGGCGAGTTGACTGCCTTCGCAGCCAACCAAAAAGTGTCGCGTGAGAACTCCCTAGAAGCCGACGGATTTAACCGCTCAAGGCAGTTTCACCACCTACTAACTCACGCTTACTAACTCTCTAACTTTTGAGACCTCTCGTGCGGCATGCTCATCCGACCTGGGCTAGTACTTGTAAACTTCTGCGTACTGGCGCTCTTTACTGCCGTAGTAGCAACATATGATACGCAGCCCTTAGTAAAACTACAAGAAGTAATACGACACGGGCAGAACGTTACTTCTTAATTTTGTCTGCGGATCGAACGTAGAATCGAAATCTTTATCGAGAAGCTTTATTGAGTAGCATTGAAATAATAGCTATGTTTCCACTGAAGTCGAGTCGAAAGATGAAACACATGTATATTTATATACATATATCTTAGCGAATTATAAGTATACGTTCAGTGTATTTAAACTCTCGTTCGACTCCATCGGAAACATAATCAATGAAGCAAGCTGCAATGTTTGCGAAACGACAGAAAGTTATAATTTTTAAATGCGGCTTCAGCTGGAAATCCGAATTATAAACATGCGAACCTCATATCCTTTATGGTGCCCTTTTGAAAATTAATCCCGTGGACCTTTTTTCCCGGAGAAACCATAAGCTTGTAAAAATGAACGGAATAATCCCCGGCAATGATTTATTAAACTTTTCTTATTACTCAGAGTTACTGCGATGCTCATTCTCATTAGACTTCAAGAGAGAGGAGAACAAGTTGCGATGTAACAATAACTTTCTTTATAGACCTAACCTCGTTACAGTTCTTTTTTTATCGATGATTTCACCGATTCCCATTAATATTCAATACTTCTAGCCACTCTAACGCGTCCGATATTCAACTCGTCTAAAAGTCACTCCTTCGAACGATAGCAAATACTTATTATATAAAAAGAATAAAGCAGCTCATACTGTCATTAGTAATCACGTCCAAATTGTTCATCAGATAATCCTTAGAAAATTATGACAAGCACACACCAAACTGTGAAACTAGAATAGTTGTAAAATACGTAGCAGAAGTAACTAAGAGTCTCGTATTTGTCACATGCAGATGTCGCCCTAACGACAAGCCCGACGACCGGTAACTCAGAAGATATGCAGGAGTCACGTGACGCGAAGGTGGAAGCTAAAAGTTGAGAAGAGAAAAAGAATATATACCGGGGGTCTATGAATTTTCCATAGTGAGAAAACGACGTTAATAATAAAATAAGAGAAGCTGCTGCATTTCTCCGAGTGATGTACGTGCTTATAATATTCGAAGGCTGAAAGAAAGCTGGATGACTAGATGGTTAAGAACCGGCGGGCGACTAGACGACTAGGCAGTAAGCCAGGAAGCCCCCACGGTGAGGGTGACGTCTGACGGTCCTGGCGAAGCCAGCCACAAACTAATTACGACCTCGGGCGCCGTTGAGAGGACGAGAACTCTCGGTGAAGGAGCTGCCAGCCATGCAGTCGTATCGTCAAGTCCGGTACTTACTAACTATACTTAAGTGCCGAAGTTATAACACCTTCGTAGATGTCGCAGCTGCACCTGTCGCACAGTCCGAAACTAGCCGCAATTAAATTCTTGGTCATCTAATTACCCGTGCTGGCTCGATGGAACTGTATTCCCTGTAACAAGATAATTGGCTCAGAATAGGATCGACTGGTCTCTACCTCGATAATGGCTACCGCAACGCTAACCTGCCTGACTAGGAACACGGGAAATGGAGGAAAAAAAATTGCTTTCTGGGTCAAGAAGCCAGGAATACTCATACGTCAAAGACGTAGCGTTTTCAACGCATCTGTGTCACGACGAACATAACCTTTTATTCGCTGAGGTACCTTTCACGTCATTTGCCTTACTAAAATTACATGCCTGTCACAACCTTTGACTCTAATGGAAGAAGACGCGTGCAATCAGGTATCGATATTACTATTCTTTATGTGCTTTTCTGTCGAACGTATTTTATAATGCCGAATTTCGTACGTGCCACGCAGCAGGATTCGCCCTGCGTAACGGTCCGCCACGTGTCACTAATTGAACGCACGGGAGTCAATACACTCCTTTAGAGTCCATATAAAGTTGACTGGTGACTTGCACAGTTTCCCCTCGAGAAGCTCGAGGGGTTTTGTCAAAGGAAAAACCTTAAGGGGTTTTGTCGTGAGTTTGCCAGATGGATACAGATACGTAGGACAGTAAATCAATGCAGGAGTATTAAACGAGTTTTATTTTATTCTTATAACAATGAACTTCTGCTTTTAGGAGTCAACTCGTCGCGTATTGATTGTACGAAGGGAATATTTACTGTAGGAGTTACTGGTCGGTCTTTAAGAGTTGAAGAATTTTTTTTTATTTTGCAGATGCTAAACAACGCAATCCTTATCTAATCTTACCCGGTTTTTTGTTAAAACGCAGAAAGACGTTAAAAAAGAGAAAATTTTTATTTAGTTTGGGCCAAAATCATGCCTATGCATATTTTGTGACATTAATTTTCGTCCTGAACCGCGTGTGGCTTGCTAGAAACTTCGCTGCTTTAAAACTGTAAAAAAAAATACATTGAATTCTTGAACCGACAATACATCTAACTGAATGTCGTTACGCGAGAAAAGAAACTTTCGACAACGATAATTTCACTTTGAACAAAATTTCTTTTACGCGACTCAACTGGAGCGTCACGTGCATTTGTGATTGGACAAAGATTTATTTATGATAAAAAAAAATATTGTTCAACCACTTACTATAACGAAGGAAAATAACAATAAAGAAAATTCACTCAAACAGAAAGAACAATAGATGTAATTCATAAAATTTAACTGGACATATTTTTCAAAATATATTTCTAAATTTATTTTACATACACTCAAGACGTGCTCATCCTTCAATAGATAATAGCATCGTACGATTAGTGAAAATTAAATTTCAAGCACGTATCACGTACAATGGGCCTATTATTTATTCCTCCCGGGTAATATTGATAGCAATAAATATACCGATCTGTGAAAATCAATCACTATGACGTTATTGACAGTACGTAATAGTCATAGAAATGCATGGAACCCGTTCGTGATACATCAGAGCATCGTAATGCGAATATTAATCGTAACGAAAATGTTCATTTAATTGTTTTGTCATATTTTTCTGACCCATATGAACATTAAACCGAATAATCAGGACGGCTGTGTTTAAAATGTTTCAGTCGCAAAAACCGCGCAAACTCTTTGCCAACTTGCTACGTTTATTCACTCGGCAAAGTATTCGCGGCTCACGAGCAAATGTTTATACCCCTGTATACACGGGAGCCAATAAATATTGTATATCTCACAGTCGATTCAAGCCAGCAAATGTTCTCGTCGTCGAACCTTTTTTGTACCATAAATGATTACGCCAGTGCTAAAGTTTATTTATGCCGATAAGCTATCCCGAAGGAAAATTCAACACCGAATGATGAATATAACCTTCCATCTTTTATCTTCCATTCCATCGGCCGTAAGTCGTCTGACTTTTTATCAAACACTTTTTCTCTTCTACGATCATAAAATTGGAGAAATAATTTATCTTGTGTGTTAAAATTTCTGCATAGAAATAACTTCTGAGTTTTCCACGAAAATGCGTATCGTAATGAATTTATATAGTTTTTAAGTTCGAGAGATTTTCATTAAGGCTTCAACCGCTTTTAAAATTTTCGTTAGCCTAGATGTGGGAATTACTTGGATTAATTGAATAATTTTTTTTTTCACATCACAGTAAACACGAAAAAGCAGTTGCGTATGGTAATGTTACAATTTCATATTTAGAAATTATTACGGCAACGTAAATACGTTTCTGATGCTTAGGTAATTTTTATATGGCTGTTACCTAGCAAGAGTAATGATATAGATGTAATTATATGATGGATAATGATGAGAGTAATTATATGATGGGTATCGTGACAATTTGATGACTTCCGATATGATGGGTAATGTGACAATTTTCTACTCAGGGATGTATGTGTAACAATTATGCGCATTAAGTGTTTTGTAATTGTTAAATTTTATTTATTGGTTGTAATTTTAAAATTGTTATTTGAAAGATTTTTTTAACAAATTGAATTTTTTAATTATGTGGATTAATTAAAAACAACTGTGTATTTTTACTGCAGAAATAGCACTGAGATATCTTTTAGTCAAATTTCACACTGCTAATGATTTTTTGCCAAAAATATTGTGCTTTGTATCAATGAAAATATATGGAAAGCCATTCATTACCTTTGGCGAAAGAGCATTAGCAATGGCAAGTTTTCCTATGGGAATAGCACCAAATCCAATTGATCAATTAATCAAATTGCGCGAATCAATCAAAAGGTTTAACTCGAATGGGTACGATTAACCTGAACAACCTCCTATAAATTTAGCGGACATAGATAATTAATCGAAGAAAAAATACGAAACAGCATTGTCTTACGTATTTCGCTAATTTGCGTACACATCCCATAATTGCATATTAGTAATTATTATCAAAAATTAATAAAACGTTTAAAATAATTCGACCAATATTTAAATGAAAATATTTGTATGAAAATATTATTTCAAAAAATTTGTCGAATACTACGTGATCTTTTATCGTAAAATTTCAGGACCGTAATCTCTAACGATTAAAGTCAATATGATTTCCAGCTTGTTTGGCTTTAATTCGACAAATCACGAAACGTGCCGATTAATAAATTACAAATCTGGAGAATCGTCAACATCATAATCCGATCTTGTCGGATAACAATCAAATAGAAGAAAAAGCAGTTATCGACAATTTAATCAATATATATTTAAGTTTATTATAAAAGGAATAATCATCGCAAATATACCGATTAAAGAGGTCGAAAAATAATTATAGTATCAATCCACATCCTTATCTTTACGTATTACCTAGAGAATTTTGTAAAAATTCTTGAAAATGAAATTTACACCTCATCGAAATAACTAGTAATTTACCTGATAGCAATAGCAATTGAAATCCTACAACTTCCACGGGAAAGCGTTTAGTCGACACGCAGCTCTTCCACGTCTGATTTCATTACTGAAGAGATTCACTTGCGTGTCGCAGTTTGCATGCCTGCAAAAAAATAACCTGCCCCTCGGACTTGTCCTCGATCATGGCGCGATACGGTAGTGTAAACCTTATTCCGTAATCATGGTAAATTAAACTCATAACATACCCGTAAGTACGGTTTAACCTCAAAGAGTAAAATGAATAATTCAAAGAACAACGTAACCTAAAAAGCTTGCTTGTCCATCAGCGATCTCACTAGGAGCAGACATAAATATCGTAAAATTACGCATTACTTCAAGAAACACATTCAAGGATATATTTACGTAACATATTATTACTTTAATATTTTCAGGTATGTGGGTGCATGTTACACACGTGACTCGAAGAATCCTTAAATTGAATTTAAGTATCATACAAATTTAAATACAATAAGTGACAGCGCTAAGGATACTTGTCGCTGTCGGTAAGGTAGAGTCCTTTACAGCAAACATTCTTCTAGCTCACCGAAGGCCGGGAGTGGGGACAGCTGAGCGTTCCCATTGGTCACGAGTACGAGAGAAGGGGAACGTCACAGCTGTTCCGAGTACCTGACTGGTATTTCGCTTAGCTTACATGTCTCTGCATTATGTAAATTGTAAGAGACTTTCACTGCACATTGAAAATCTTGAAAATGAATAAATTACGTATGCGCATGCGCGAGTTTCCTACTGATTCGTAATTACGAATTTCTACGTGTAAGTTATCCATTGTCAGATTGCGGTAATTCGCAGAAATCAACGTCAATTAATCATCGGTTATTTACGAAATGTATTTTCTCGCTATCAGTGACATGCTAGTTGATAATATTTCGTGGTCTATACAAATACGTCATACTGGAAATGGAGTAACTGTAATTTGTAATTCTCCAATACAGATGAATTGGACAGTCGGTTGTACGAGATTTATAAGGATTTTCTGAATATGCTGAATAAGATAAGTGACCTCTGGTATGTTAGAATAATTTATTATAATGTTTGTAAAACAATTATAATAAACATTTCATAATCCTTTTTTTCAGTCGTTATAATATACATATCAAAGTTAGATAATATCTTATACGTAATCGTGTATAAATTAAAAAACGTAATTATTTACAAGATTTTCTTACATGAAAATGTCTATTTTGTATTAAGATCTTAAAAATTATGTCAGAACAATACTTGTTTTAGATATAATTACTACTAATTAATCACGGAACATTCAAGAGATCGAGTTTCGAATGTCTAACGAATAAAATAATTCCCGCGAATTTTTCCAGGAAGCAAGTTTTTTTTCCTTGCAATTCAATGAAAATAGTTGGGCTGAACCCAATAGTTCTTCTTTTTTAAAAATCTATTCAATCATGTAGATTTTGTTATATTTAAAATCAAAACCCCGTACTTTTGACAATTGCTACTACTTATTAGTTCATAGTACTTCATATTTTTATAGTAGATAAACGCGTGAATGCTATTTTACGAGAGAATGTGCGAAACCTTATTAAATTGATCGAACGTTTTTATAGTTCGACTGAATATATGTTGCGTTTTAATACGTAGTTGCGTGACTTGTCTCTAAGTCACCCCCCAACGGGTTATAAAGAAAAAAATAGCTCGCAGCCACCCGGTCCTTATGAAATACGCGATAAGTAAGTGGTGAACATTGATTTTACGAATAAGCGTAATTAAATGTATACAACGTGCGAAAAGATGTTCATCGTGGTCCATGCATAAGTGGTACATACGGAACCATATGTGAAATAAGTAATCCTATCCACTGTATGATGTTAGGAAAATAAAAAATCTTCTCTGAAACACAACGATCAAGAGGATGGGTGGTGTATTTTTGCAAAGGATATTTTTACAAGGATAAACTAATAAGAACTTTCTATAGGCAACTAAAAAACAAATTTACCGTCCATTTAAAGTTTAATCCGTGGTTGCATAATTTTCGAGATACATTGAAAAACCTGAAACTCCTAAGCCTAACCTTCCTTGTTACTACACGTTACGTTTATGCACAGGATAAAAAATGCAAACATTTTCGATACTAGTAGTAGAATTTGCAAAGTGGTCAAAAAATTGTTTAAAATTTATGAAAACGTAACACGATGTGTAAGCGTTCGGTTTAAATTAATTAAATTTAATAGAATTGAAACAACTGTATAATTACTCAATTCGACATACACGTGCATGCCATTATTACGTCGTATATACTATTTATTGATTATCCCGAGAAATTCGTGCAATTTCATTAAACAGAGAATACGAAGCCTAAAAGACGAAAAATAATACCTCGATTTATTTACCGTAAAATTAAACTGGCTGAAATAAGTTTGAAAGAAAATTTATTTGCTTCGTTCCACAAAATCATGGCGCATAGAATTTCCAAGTCCCATTTATCACGACTTCACGAAATACATAGCCAACATGGTGCTGCACGTGATATCGCAAGAACTGTAAACCCACCAAATTACATAACCTCCTCAAGCATCCCTTAAATTCACAATTTGAATCATTAATACATTACCGACTACCAGGACAAAGAAAATAAGCGAACTTCTTACTGTAATACAGTCAACTAAGTAAAGGAAGTGCAAGAAATTCAAAGCTCGAAACGTTTCACTGCACCTGAAACGTCCAGGTCCTTCCTGCATTGTCGATCTATTCACATATCATATATATATCTACATACAAACACACGTGACTATATGACATCGCGAACACAGTTGCTTTTATGTATTTAGTAGATTTTGGTTGGACTGTCCTCCCCGCTGACCTACATTTCACGTCTGAAGAGCAAACAGCCAAAAGGACTCTTTCTTACCGACAATTCTCCTCCGTAAATCCTTGTCCACTTTATTCCTACTTTATCGACCGGGTGACACGAGCCCCACGATGCAATTAGAATACGCATAAAAATCAAGGGAAATAAAAAATATCGATATTATTTTCCGGCTGAGATTCGCGAACAGATAACCAGCGCTGCAGGAAACCACTTCCGAGGCACTTGCTGACTATACGCGTTCGATAAATTTCGAGAGAAGCAAAAGCAAGTTGCGAGGGCTGTGGAAAGTGGGAGAGGTGATCGCTGAAGGAACGCAGGGGGAACGCGAAGGAAGGGAGGGAATTATCTTCCACGTAATTACCCAATGGAATCTGTTCAAGGATTTCCTAGTGAAAGAGGCTTTCCCGAAATGCGAGGGGATATTACGTTTCTTCTTTTTGTTCGGCGTAAACGACTGAGCTCTATTACCCTTTCGCTGCATTCTTTGGCATTATAATGATAATGATCATCGTAACGATGACAATAAGATTTTTGATATTGCACTTAACTTAAGCGCAGGTATACACGGTTGAAAACAAGAATGAGTCACGATTTGAGATTGAGGGCGGGGGGGGGGGAGTGACAAAATTTAGAGTGCTAATAAATATCTATAATACTTTATGAAGTATGCTTTTAATTTCAATGAGATTTACGCTTCGTTATAATAATGGCGGATGCTGCGATTGAAATTGTTTCTCTTGAGGTCAAAATGATTAATTATGCTTTCTGTGTAAAAATTACGGAAATTTTGTGAATTCGTGTATTTATCGACTAGAACAAAATTATTGAAACTTTTGGAAAACTTTTATGTGGAGAATATCGGGATTTGTGTAACAAGCAATTGTGGTTTATTTGGTTGTTTGTCCAGTGCCATTATTTCTCATCACCTGGTATAACTTGTTGTTTTGATAGGATTAGACAAAATTCAGTATACAGCAAATACTACAAAATGTATGACTGTACTTATTTTTTGCGTTTTTAGAGAGTTTATTGACTTTGCGTAATAATTAGAAGATAAGGCACAATGGCAAAATTGATTTTTGAAATAATAATAATAATATACGACTCTATATGATTTCTACCAAGATTGTACAGTCGTTTCACGGGTAAAAGATTCTGTACAGGGGACTCGTTTAGCTTAAAAGTCATACGAAGATGACCCCTCTAAATGCCATTTTGTTCGTTCACGAACTACAGTTGGTCTGTAAATATAATAGTCGGTATTACGAAAGAGCTCACTTGAAATACATTCAATAATTTCATTCCCATACAAATGCGTCGTTCAGAATCGATTATTAATTTCGTCCATAATATTGTGCAATTTATGACAATTGATATTTATTGCGCAATTTGATACAACAATCCAAATTTCGAATAAATTTGTCCATTTATAAATATTTGTAACTATTTCTGTATATAGTTGGTTAATAAAATTTTGAAATATTATCATGTTTACCTTTGTTCTATGTATTAAGAAAGCACTCTCGAAACTAAAACCGTCCACTCGAGCAGCAGAAAAAAGTTAAAGAATTTTTCAGTAAAGATTCTAAAAAAAATCGTTTATTTTTCCAGTAAAAGAACGATCTTGAAACGTCAACGTATCCCAGTAGCCGACCTCAAATCATCCTCAAAACGTCCTTTCTGTTTATTCTTTTCAAGAAAATATCTAAATTCATCTTTTGAACAGTGTATAATACAAGATCGCGCCAAGCCTTTGAGTTTCAAAAGGAGTTTATAGTATACCTGTAGAAATTTGTCACGTGTGAAAATTTACGAGCTCATGGATTTCTCCTAGATCACAAATGCTTCATCCACAGCATCTACCGATTGGTCAAAGCCGGTATACGACACACACGTATCCAGCTTTTGCAGAAGCGTCCGATGTTCCGCACCACCCGTTATACTAAAGAGGGTTGGAATCTACCGGAAACGAAAGCTCCGACTTTTTCTCGGTACTTGGTAAATATTTAGTAAACTTCATGATAAATTTTAGCGGATCTTTTTTCACCCAGAAATAGCACTCGTTAAGTTGAATTAACAATGCACTGAGCATTAAAATTTTAATTAACCAAAGTTTCTTTAATTCATTAAATTATTAATCAATTCAAATTTAATTCAAACTAAAGTTGTCCTAAAATAATATATAGGTTAGTTTGATAATATTAAAAAAAATATATTACTATGCGTTTATCCTTGTAATTTTTCTATATCGATCATCCAGTCGGGAACATCTCTTTTAATTCATGCAATCATTTTGATCTTGATTTTTTTAAATATATACAGTTCATTTTGATTGATCATGGTTTGACTAATTCATCAGGATAATTAAAAAATAAAATTGATAAGGAACTTTGTTTGAGCTTTTAAAAAAAAACTTACACCGTCTCAAATTATGTTATATTATATCCATGTATGTATATACATGTATACATATATCTATATAGGGCCCATGGGACTTGTTCGAGCACAAGAGAATTCTTGCGAGGTTTATTACGGAACAGTATCGTTACTGACCGCAAGCTTATTGGCTTTTACCCAGGTCAGACCCAGGGTGAGAATTTCCATTAAGGGGTTACCCTACAGTGAATGCACAAAAAACAGGGTCAATTTAAAAAATTAATTACTCGAAAACCATAAACGAAAATCAATTTACATTTGACTACATGTTAATATGTGTTAATGGATAAATATTGAAAATTTGAAAAAAATATTTACAAAAAAGTTGCGTACTGTCGCATGAAAGGCCGCTGAAAATGATGAACAGAACGGTGTACAGAGTTTAGCCCGTGTGGTTTGTCTGAAAGAAAAAAATATATATATAATTATTATTTATATAGCGTCCTGTACAATATGACGGAGTCATTTTTTTTAAAATTTTATATAAATATATTTTTCTTTCATACAATGATCAATGCTTTCTCAGGAGTCTAGATATTAGAAGAAACGTTACGTTTCCTAGGAATAATTGTTTGAACAATGCAACCTCTGTCTTACGATAAAGCGTCCATTGTCCAGATAAGACAAGAGGGAAGACAGGGAAGGATATAAAGATGGACACAAAAGTTGAAGAAACAAAGAGAAAACTTTTTTCCCGAAGAACAATTGTGTGGTTGTTGATACTCTCCTTTCCGAGTTCCGTTACTTTGTAAGAGAACAATTGGAAACAGCCATACATACCGTCACCTGTGATACTATAGAGTCCTTCAATCCTATTACGAAATTACCTATGTCGATCTTAGCACAGTAATTAAAAATTTTGAAATTTTTTTTTAGCTAAGGGTTGAATCGAAATTTCGGTTACACTTTATAGATAAGAAGATTAAGTTAGAAATCTGCTGGAATTTTTTTTACTTTGCACGCATTAAGACACATACGTTCGTCGCCCTACATAGGTTTCACGGAAGACTAATTTTTACCCACGACTTTGTACGGCTTTTTGCCAAATTGCTTTACGTTTTCGTTCTCTGCTCGACTCCTTTTCGACATACCGTAATAACACATAACCTATGTTACTCCTGAAAATTAAAGTTAAAGTAGCAAAAGGGGTTTCTCAAATTGGTTCAAGTTTTGAGGTAGCGTGCACAGATATACCGGGTAGATTGTTTAAAGGGACTAGGGCGATTTTTTTTTCGGAAAATAAACGAGGTATCAAAATATTTGTCGTATCGGAGTGCAGGCGTCAAGGTCATGCCAAGGTCAACCTTGAATTATTTAATTGGACGGTGCATTTTTTTCGAAAATAAAAAAAAACGTCCAATCTCGAATGCAAAAACATTGGTGCGCTAGTGAGCAAAATTGTAATCAACTTGATAAAATGTTACGAAAATAAATCTGTTCTCTGTAACGTAAACAACAATTTAAGCAACGTGATTTAAACGGACGAAGATTTATTATTATTTGATACGTAGCTTCTTTCTGAAAAAATCACACTGGTCACTATAAATGCTTCACCCGGTATAGGAACGTGCAAACTTGTTTTATATACTTTTATAAATATACATATAGAGGATAGAATATATATATATATATATATATACACACACACGTTATATCAGTATCAGAGAGACTCGTGATGTCTAATCGATATAAATTTGTTCAGAACATTTCAACTATAACTTGACATTGATAGTGATACTTATATTGGAGAACGTGGAACATAGGATCACGGCGAAAATTAATTATGGAAGCGAAATTTGATTGTTAAGATATCGATTTATCTTGAGAATCTATATAGGTACATTGTGGAAAAGGTCACATGCCAAAGGCCGATTAATCAATTTCGAAATCGATGTCAATTGGCAAAACGACTTGCATTAGCAGAAAATCGAACTCCACTTTCCTTTTAACTAATGCCTTTATGCGGCACCTTATATTATCAGTTCCATCGACCGTGAACGTATATAGATATATTAATATTGTGAATATTACAAATTTAAATCAAAATATCAGGTTGAGTTAAGTAGCTGATATTCATAGAATCACCTTGAAAAATAAAAGCACGTGTAAAATGACAAAAAAATGGAAAGCTCGTAACCAGAAAGAAAGTATAAAAACATAATAAAATTATTTTTGAAAGCTCTCACTGGGCTATCGATTTTTTATAGTCTAATGAACTGATTAGTGTGTAAAACGTATGCAGTTTATTTTCGATCGTATTTTCCTGTTACGAATTTTGATTACAGCACTATTAACAAATTTCGGCCATTATCATTGTTTGCGTGACTCGAGAGCTGCCATGTTACAGTCTTTTTTTTCCAAGGAGATAATAAGTATGGAATAGTAGTTGTATTGAATTTCAATACCGTATATACAAAGGGAATAGGATATTGGTATCAATGTACGTACCTAACCTTAAAATTGTTGTGAAACATTAATCCAATTGCTTTATTATTCACGCCATCGTTTTTAACGTTTGGTATATCAAATTCCATTAAAAGAAACATACACCGATTAGGGTTTCATATACTTTTTCGAGGAATACGTGGATTAATCAATGTCACTCCTGACGAATACAATCGATCGAAACGTCCCGTCTAATTGGCGCTGTGCGAGTGCGATTCCAAAAGTTGGACTGACAGTTGACAGCAGTCGACAGGATTAAAATCGAGGACTATTTTCCACTTATCCCACTCAATCTGTCAAGCGATTAATCAGGAACGTGTTTGTGCCATTGAATATCGAACGTATACGTTCGATTTTATTCTATGGCGATCATGACTAAGAATTTATTATTCTCTATTAGTCTCTCCAAATTCTTGAAATTGGATTGGAACATTTTTTTATTTGTGACTCGCGATAAATTGACGGCCATAAATAATTATTTTGTATCGATAATATTTCAGAGTTTGAAAATTTTATTATTTATTTATATGATTTTCATTCGTAGCACGTGGCTTTGTTTATCTATGACGCATAGGCTTAATTACAAAATTCATTGATTGTAACTATTAATGGATTTCGAACATGAAAATATTGGATCAATTTAAATGTAAATAGACGATCTTGTCTTTTAATTGATTTTGATACTGTTGTTTATTTATCGGTAACATATGTACTGCTGCATTTTAATTAAACGAAAAATTTTTTCTTTTTTTATATCTATATTTGAAAAATAAATCAAGTTATTTTTGCAGTGCAAAGGATTAATGATCGAAATAAATGATATTTATTTTCCAATTATAATTTAATAATTCGAAATTAATTACAATTTTTCAATTCCACATGCTCAATTGATCAGAAACCTGGAAATAGTAAAAAAATCAGAAAAGTCCACTAAATCGTGAACAATACAATAAAACTGGATCGTTCCCGAAGAAATTTTTCAGAAGTTACCGAACTATATGTCATTAAATACACTTTCCCTACATAACATCTAAAATAGAACACATAACTAATTAAAGTACAGCCACAGTCTTCGAAACCGATTAGTCAAACAAATCATGTGAAGCGACAAACAGTTTTCAGGTATGAAATAAGTGTAGATCATAGTTACTAAAATGGCCGCTAAACGTGGCGCTGCCCTGTTACAAACAATGCGTTAAAATTATCGAAAACGATGGAAAATTTTCGTCTCGTAGAAGAGATAAGTGAAAAAGGAGATAGGGTGAGTGAGGGAAACAGAGAAGGACGCTACACGTAGCAAGAGCAACCCTGACGTCGTCGTGTGGCATCTATCTTACGTGTATATATCGGCAGACGAAGGAAAGGAGAAAGGAAGAGCGAGACAGACTGACGTAGGGCGGGAGGGTCGGATTGTATGCGGCCGAAGGGAGGGAGAAGCTGGCTGATCAGCGAACCAGGAAAAGCACGCTTGCGCGGATCCCGGACGGGCGCGGGCAGTGCCACCGGAGCCCGGCGGTTCAGAGCTTCGCCCGGGCGTCGCGACGACAAGCACCCCCGAAAATTCGACTCGCAGTTTTCAACCCCCGCGATACAATTCCCCCCGGACTGTGCCCGTGTACTCGCCTATAACCCAGTGTGCTGACCCCCCCAGTTCGACCAACGGAATTCTTCGTAAATTTGAATCCAGGAATATGTGATCGTGATAGAGAAGAAAATTTATCAGGATAAATGTGTGAACTTGTAATTGAGAGTGCGCGTACATGAATATACTCGTCGGGTATAATCGCATATAATCCCAGGACTATCATGCTCTGAGATGATACTGGCTCCGTCCTCGTCGTCACCATGAGGACTTCCTCCTACGTTAATTACTATGTCCTGTGCCTCGTCTGCTGGATTCTTCTAGGCGTCACTGGTAAGATTTCGACATATTACTTGCTTATTCGTGAAATAGACGCTCGGCAAAGTCACATCTGTTTCGTGTCAACGGAATTGATTTTGAGATGTCCGTTGACATAAATTTTCATTCTATTGCAAGACAAGAATCGAATTACACTTATAGCCTCGATAGGCAGCGTATCGATGCGTTGACGCTACTCAGATAGAGTGTACGGAAAGCTTTTTCTTAGAAGTGAAAATTCAGCCGATCATAAGGGCGGCGTGGTAGGCGGAGGCAGATAACAGTTGCTCCGGTCCAAGTGCTGCGCGAAAGAGCCGCAGCCCTGTTTTCAGAGATTAATTTATCGTCTTTTGTACCGCACTGTGTCAAAGGTGATCCCATGATTTTCAGACATAAAGAATTTGTTCCATATGAATGCACTGAATGCGTTGAACCTGATTTCATGTTTCGTTGACCCTTTAAAAATTGACAAAATAGGTGAAAGTACTTTATCATCTACTAATTTTGCGTAATAGCTTGTTGTTATAATTGATACCGTTTCATTTAACAGGTTATTTGTAGGGATCAATTTATTGTTATTGCAGTACGATAAAGTATTATTCTTTTTCCTTTTGCAATTTTAGCAAATTAACGAGGGTCGATGCAGTGATGCGCGTCAATCCGCATACTGAATTTGCATTATCCCGCATTGTGCTAAAATAGAACGTGACTAGTCAAATTTAGCAAAACCAATAAATTATTTAATGCAATCGGGATGCAAAATCGGGATTCATCTCGAGCTTCGAATCTAGTTAAATTCATCACTGTAATTATCATTATGCCGACGATGCCGGTTAAAATGGCGGATCCAGTTTCCAAACAGCAGCAAGTATACAGATCGAACCGGTCTGAGCTAAAAAAAAATAGGACGATAAAAAATAGACAAATTCGTAGAAGCAAATAAAATAATCCTTCTTACCCAGAAGAAGAAAGGAGTTTATTTTCCTTTCACATTATTTTCATTCCCTTTTCCCAAAAAGTATAACTGAATTGCTGTCAGCCTACCAACTACATACATAGAGTATCTTTATACCGTACCATGGCACACTGTGCTATATTCACAGCCATAGTTGGCTCGGCAGTTGTATATAGGCAAATGATTTTATTCGCCAAGGAAGACGTGCGCGTGCGCGCTTCTGCGCAGATTTTCCATCCCTTGTGATCTTACATGGCCCGAGCATCCTGCAACAGCTTTGCTCCTCAAGTCGAGACGAGCTCCACGCTTTCTCGCTTTCGCCCTCTTTTACTCGGGAACACGTATCTGGCCTCGACCCTGGTATAGTTAACTAACAAACTCCTTCGGTCAGTATCTCGATCCCTGGACCATCTACCATCCACGTACTGGCTTACGTGGAAAAACTTAGGAAAGGACTAAACAAAAAAAGTAGACCAATAGTTGGTCTTTTATCGATATCGGAGATTCGCCGTAGGTCCCGGCCAAACTGAACTAGGAGTGGTCGACCACGAGCATGCTTGTCCATTCTAAAGTGCCTCGATGGAACAATTACTTTCGATTTTCATAATTACTTACTATAGCTGAATTAGGGTACAGCTCTTTGATCCAGAGATCAGACAAGAAAGGTTCGTTAAAGCCTGTGCTTCACGGGATATGATTAATGGTTAACTGGTGATTGTAATCAAGCATAGTCAAATAATTTAATAGATGTCTAGTGTAATATTTGGAAAAGATATATAGTCTCTTTAATTTATTATTGTATTAACACTTTGCTGGCCGGCTATATCAGGCTGTAACTCTTCTGTGCAGCCGAGACCTATATTGCTTTTAGGCTTAAAAATTTCATGAATTGATGTAAGTGCAAAGAAAAAAATTCGGGCATGAAAAGACGAGTGTACTTGTAATCGGTCAGAAAAGTGTTAAATAATTTTTGTAAGATGCAGTAATGGGAATGGGGTTTACCTGAATTCTCTTAGGGGTCAGCACGAGATCACACTCGCTGGTAAAGAGAATCGACGGGCTTTACCCAGGTCCATACTTCGATTCAAACAGTCCAGAGAATATCACGGTTCAGCTGGGAACTCACGCCTATTTGCCCTGCAAAGTGCGTCAACTGGGCAATAAATCGGTGAGTGCACGTTCGATGATCGACGTTCGAAATTAACCAGAAAAACCTATCGCTTCGCATGGCGCTGCTCTCTCTCGAGCCCAGTAGTGCCTTGAGTGCAAAATGCACCCGTTTCGGTAAACGCTTGAAAGTTTGAACTTTAAAATCCGCGTTAATAGCAAGACGCCTCTTGAGCACGGAGACTGAAGTGTCGCGTCCTCGTTCCACTTGAAAGTCATTATCGAAAAAGTCAAAATCTCGGAACCATACGACGAAATATTAGCTTGAAATTTTGTCTCACCTAATTGGGTATTACAATTTTTTTTGTCTGTCAGTCATCCTGTTAAAAAAGTATCCCATTAAACGGGAATGGTCGCGCGATTTTGTTCTTCATTTAAAATTCATTGAGTTGAGCTGTCTCAGACACCCCACGCGGCTACTTTCGGGTTAATTGACGTATATGAATTTATCAGTGTCTTACGGAGTGATGGATATTGTTAAGTAACAAAAGTATAAGACTCACCATTCAGACGTAGGAATTTTCAAGTGAAATTGGTTTACAGATAAGAAAGAATTCGTACAAAATCGTCGCATCCTGTCTAAAGAAGTGTCTTCCAACACGCGAATTTGATTGATGTGTCTGTGAGGAAGTACGTGGTTTCGATGTTATCCGGGTACTGTAAACGCGAGGGTTCGGTCACGAGGGCGACACTATCTACTAACCATCAAGAATTCTTTACGGTCGGCCAACACAATAAAGCACGACGAATCGCGTTATTCACAAAATCCATCGTCAAGAACAATTTTTACCGAGCGTAGCGTTTTCGACGGCGATAGAAAATAAAAAAAGGCAGCGCCTATAAAAAATGAAGATAGTGATGTTTTTTGGTGAATAAAAGTGCAAAAAGTCGAGGGAAAACTTTCAAACTTATCCAGTAGATCGAGCCACTCTGCTATATATTTCTCGGTCGGTAACGAGTGATCGGTCGATAAATTGACAAGTTTATTATTAATTCGAAGCGATACTTTTTTCTCATCAGATATGCGATTAATAATGAGACAGATTGGAAAGATCTTTATGTATTATTATATGTTATTAATGGTAAAATTCAGATATGGTTAACTGTGATGTAATTTTATTTTTTACTATTTCCTCTCAAGGTTTCATGGGTGAGAAGCAGGGATGCTCATATAATCTCGGTGGATAGAACCATGTTTATCGAGGACGATAGGTTCCAGGCGATCTTCTCCGACGCCCAGGACACGTGGACGCTCCAGGTTAAGTATGTGCAGGCACGAGACGAGGGCGAGTATGAATGCCAAATCTCTACCGAGCCCAAAAGGAGTCACACCGTCAAGCTCAACGTCGTTGGTAAGTGGACGGAGTCTCAAGGGTTTCGTGCAAAGAGAGTCTCTTAAAATTAATTTAATTAGACTAATTGAATACGGCATTTACTTCCAGTGCCAAAAATCGAGATAATGGGAGATCGAGATATGTACGTGAAGACCGGTAGCACAGTGGCTTTACGCTGTGTGATAAAACAGTCGCTTGAAGGACCCTTCTTCGTATTTTGGTATCATAATGGGATGCGTGTGCTCAACTATCAGATGGAAAAACAGGATATTCAGGAGGAGCGGATTGACTCTGATATCATCAACAGTCTTATAATACGAAATGCGAGGCGTG
The DNA here is from genome assembly GCA_030142375.1 of Calameuta pallipes. Taxonomy (NCBI): domain Eukaryota; kingdom Metazoa; phylum Arthropoda; class Insecta; order Hymenoptera; family Cephidae; genus Calameuta; species Calameuta pallipes. The sequence goes on from JARQSW010000852.1 coordinate 315,456, forward strand.
AGGATTCAGGAAATTACACTTGCAATCCTAGTAACCTAGATAGCGCCAGTGTACAGCTTCACGTGCTGAATGGTGAGTGAAATTAGATACTTTTAGACCCGTAAGATGAGAATATTTTATTAAAAGTTTTAACTCCGTTACTATTTCTTTATCAGGCGAACATCCTGCAGCTATTCAGCGAGGCATCAGTTCTGCTCCTGGTGGAAGTAATGCCCTGTGGTGGCTTAGCGGTGCCATTACCCTCTCCTCGTACCATAAAGAACGTTTCCTAGTTCTCGTTATCCTTGTCTCACTGGCTGTCTACACTCAAACGTTACACGGTCGATAATTGGCTGAAAAGTCAATGAAATTCTCAAACCCAACGAAGCGATGATCGAGTGTCCGAAGGAGGAAGTGTCGTCCAGGTGCTCGATTGTCTTCTAGACAGCAGTAGGTCAGGTAGCGAGAAAAATGTTAATTCGATGAGACAGCAACGAAATGAAGAGAATGGGAGATCGAGGGTAATCATTTCTATGAGGCATAATGAGCGCCGTATTTCAATCGTCCTACACACTCGTGCCCAATTGAATTGCATCTTATGAAATCAGTGAAGCATCGGTCGTTCATTTTGTTTTTGCAAAGCCATTCAGTTATATGCGCAACGACTTTAACTGATAAAAAAAGGTTTTTTATACGTACTAAGGATATCTTCAATCACTCATTTGTCTAGTGTTCGTTTCAATTGAAAAAAAATGGCACGAGAGCCTGGAACGTTTTGATTTAGAAAAAGTTACGCTTACCAGTGATCTTCAACCTCGAGATGTGATCCGGCCGTTAGTATGTAGGATTTAGCGAGATTTTATTCTGAAGTGTTTTGATGTTAAGGGGGTTGGAGAAAATGGATGCGAACGAAAGAGAGGAAAATTTAATGAATACGAGGTTGAAACATGTGTTAATTTATTTATGCACGAGAATCGAATTTATTTCACGTAAAAGCTGCTAAATTATTAAATCTTACAAGTAGGACTTTAGTCAAATCGATTTTGCTATTAGGTGGCCCGCAGTTCCGTTTCACTTGAGTTCCATGACATTTCAACCAGAAAAGGGTTCACATCGAGTCGACTGTATATTAACATTTGAACATAACGAGAAATTCTTTAACATCGTTATCGATTTCTCGATCTCATCAACGTCAACGTTAAATCCCAGCATAATTTTATGTCAGCAAATCTCGTACAGCGAGCGACCTCGTCACGCCTATTGAAAACGCTATTTTTTATGTAGCCTTTATTCGTAGCTAGAATTTTAGAGATTCGCTGCTCGCGATCTCCCAACATCTACGTTTCTATACTGGAGAGAAAACCCAAAACGTGAACGAATCAACGTGAAAGACGCGTCCAGATATTTAAGGACTGCCCGAAAATTTACTAATCCTAATTAATTCATTAATTCTCAGGTATCAATGACAAAGCGCTACTTCAAATCAAATCTCCATTTTAAATCCGTTAAAATTAATGAATATTGATCGCTTCCCATTTCTTTCCAACGTCAAACAATTATCTTACGTTGAATCGTCGCACGTCACCTCTGGGTATGTTCACCAAAAACCAATAATGTACATAAGAAGCCAATGGAGCATCGAGCTGTTTGCATTATTTATTATATATTCTATCACGTGATCACGATTACGCGCATGCGCAGTGCATTAGGGAAAAAGACACTTCGTCCGCGTCTGTCGCCAGAATTGAAGCTTGTTCGATAAGTCTGTATGTTGAGGTATTGTTAAGGATAATAACGAAACATGTGACGCGTGTGCACACTCGATTCTTTCAACGGTCATTTTTTATCGTCGATAATAATCTCGTTATATGAGAATATACATGAGTGATTTGTCAACGAGAACAAAAGGCACGTCAAAATTAATTTTTGGTCATCCATGGTGGCCAATGTGAAAATTATATTGCAGAGTCCAACAAGATCTGCAATTTTAACGCCAAGCTAATTGAGTGTATGCACCTCGTAAATGTTGTATAACAAGCATATATGAAAATGTATAATCACATTCGCGTATACGCATAAATACATGTGTAATAACATATACATATATAGCATACAGACTGTACAGTTGTCATAAATTTTAATGATTTCTGCTTAGATCTCTTTATCGCTCGAGAGATGACGTAATTATGGCTATTTCTTAAATACATTTTTTTTAAATTTATTTCTTTGTAAGCATCAAATAATTCATATCTTTGCTTCGCTCGCGTTAAACATTGAATTTTCTGTACCTCCAAAATGTCTGTATGAGATAAACATTATGTGCACGCGAATGTGTTTTTATACGTATAGACATGCAGTGTTTTAAAATTCACATATGGTCAGTTACGCTGCATCAGTCTTAACCCTGAAACTAGTTGAGAAAATCGTGAATTTTATTTTTATCAAATTGAATCACCTAATGTAACAATTTTGGAAAATTGAATTGAAAAATATTTCTTTATTTTTTTTTTTTACCAAGTATCACAATTATCGTAGCTGTACGTTTGACAATCGAGATAGTATTAACAGATATTAAGATCGAACGATGAAATAGAAATTTTCATAAAAAAATCTCATAAATGCATCCTGCAATGAATTGCCTGTAACGTCGAAAATTTTAAAAAAGAAAAATTTAATCAAAAAATGATTACAATCCTCGGGCGTATAATTTTCAAATTGATAAATCCGTGCAGCGTGACCGTAGGCTTTTCTTGAATTTTTCAAAAACCTGTATGTAATTTTAAAGGGGTGGTGAGGGGGGACAAACAGCGATGTGGTTACCTGGGCTGCTTGCTTTCCGCGAGCTAGTTATCGCACTGTTTTTATAATATGTATATGTATATGTATACGTGCACTCGTTGTAACGGGTAGTAGAATTGAACAAGTTTCAGCTCACGTAGCGAAGACGCACACTTTAACGAGAACCAAATGAAAAAGTGCTAAGCAAGATTAATTCGGGTTGACAAGGAAGCATTCGTAAGAAAAAGAAAGGAGCATAAGAGAGAGACAGAGAGAGAGAGAGAGAGAAAAAAAAATGAAAGCTACCTTTAAGATTGGTCAGACTATACGAACGATAATAGAATATCTACGATTCCATGTGATTGTCTGTAAATACATAGTATAAATACATACGTTAATTATAATATACTGTACGTGTTACATTACATAACGTTGCTGTGTCATTTCTGGATCGTACGATGAAAATATGAGGAACGAGAGAGGACGAAAGAGAATAAAGAAAGGCGCATTGAAAAAAAGGGTCTGGCCGCCTATGCTAACCGGCTAATGGGGAACGTAAGCTGCGAGCCTTCGTTCCGAGCCTCCGTAATTGCCAAATGATTTTTCATACGAGGCAAATCGCTTGAATCTCCGTCGATGGGAAATAAATCTTTTTGTTGCCAGACGGTGCTCGGTTCGTAAACCATCTTAGTGTCTTGGACACACGGGTTACGTACGAAGACTCGCGCTATGAGGATAGCACGGGCTGGCCACACGCGATATATGTAACACTTACTTAACGGATAAAATTACTATATAAGAGATAAATGAAAAATACATAAATATTGTCCGACATAACCAACAAGAGAGACAGGTTCGTTGGACTGACGTTAAAGCGTTGGTCGAATGACGCAAATTTATGGTAAAAGGAGCGACGGGGAACGTTAGCGGGTAAAAGCTTGACGATATTATTTTATTTCGTCTGCTGCGCGACAGTTTTTCCCCGATCGATTTATTCACGACGATCGGGCGACGATCGGTATATCGAACGATCGGCTTACCGACGTTAACGATAGACGGTAAAGAAGATCGACGCTCTATGGGAAATCAGTCGCTCGCAGTTCTCACGCTCCTGGTCGCTCCTTTATGAAATCGTCTAGGTATCATAGCAGCATTAATTTTTGTACTAATATCTATTGTAGTATTATAAGTATACCCATCTTTATGTTCGGCCACTTTACCAGCGCGTTGCATTGTGGGTTTTTCCGCATTAGGTTTTATAATTTTATTTGTCGGCGTAGATTCGGGTATGACGGTCGTGCGATGATTAACGAATTTTTTTATTTGATATATATATATATAATATTTATATATTAAATAAAATATATAATTGAGTCAATGACTAAGCTCGAGATTTTCGCGATTACGAAATGTAACAGCTCTGACTTTTTTTTCGTAACGAGCCCGCATAGTTGTGAATTGGACTTTTAAAAATTTGTTTTCACGACCGACATACCCGGAATTGACGATCTTTTCTTTGTACTGACAAGAAAATCTCCGATTAATTCAAGCCTGGCGTACGCGTGCGCTTACGCGGCTCGAATTACGCAGGGGAAACGCTTGCGGACGTTCCGCAAACGAATTGACTAATCGGTCCGGAAGGTCCGTTCGATTTTGTGTTAGCGAAGGATTCTAATTACTCGTTAAACTGTCTTGGTTCGCCGATTTCGAGCGTTCGACGAACACGCGTGTTCGCTGCGGCTTGTCGAGCGAGCGAATAAGGGAACGGCACGTGTGAAAAAAAAAGAAACTAGAACGCACGCCTCGTTTCGCGGATTTAAGTCTACGTAAATGCAGTTAGTGTTTGTGGAAAAAATACACTATTGAATCCTCGAGATGATGCTGAGAGTGAGACAGATCATAGCGATGAGACGCTCGATTAACGAGAGAGAGATTTCTTGTATGGACTGTGGCACGTGGGTATGACAGGCATGGGTGCCGAGTGTGTGTGTGTGTGTGTGTGAGAGAGAGATGGATGGCGTTTTGCAAAATAAAAAAGAGAACGAAATAATGATTCATCGAATTATTAAGGTACGATGCCGATTGATATAGAGCGTGAAGGATTAATTGACTTTGAGGTTCAGTCACAGTGTGAGAGGGAGTGAGAGAGCTAGAAAAATAGGCGGGAGAGAAAGAGAGAGAAAGAGAGAGAGAGAGGGGGGGAGGGGGAGAGAGAGAGAGAGAGAGAGAGAGAGAATGAGGGAAAATATAATAAATAAATAAATGTTATGATCATACATTCGCAATTTCGAAATACTTCATTACCCGCATAATAAGCATAAGTTGAGCCTCGTTTTTGAAAATATGTTCACTCTCCTTGAATCGAACGGCTGCAAAATGAAAATTAATTGGTAACATCGTGTCTGCTTGGTGCATTCATTTTGATGTCAGCTTTATAACCTGTAAGAGTGAATTGTAGCTGTTTGATTCACGGAGTGTCGTCAAGAAAAGTACTTTACATACGAGATTTCGTTTTTAAACTATTGTGGCATGGGCGAAGACCGACCCCGTTCTATGTGTGTAAGAACCATAAAGCTTAATGAAGAACATTATAAAATAAACTTACGGGATACGAAATAAAAATAAGCCAAATCGTTAGTTATAGTTTTGTGTTGATCCCTGCATTCACTTTCCTTTTCTTATTTGATTAATGGAGACGGTCGTTTCATTGGACTGTGCCTTTTTGGATATATGCAGGTCGTGGAACAATGTTTTAATTGGGTATAAGTTAAATAAATAAATATATTCTGGGCATATTATTGGGTTGATTGGACGTAGGGACCGTTGGCCGTTCTGTCGATTGAATGTGACAATTCTAGTCGACGAAAAGATACGTGATGAAGTGCTGGTGAGAAAATAAAGAAATTTTATAATTTCAAATAAGTTCATAATAAATTCTTACAGGTTACCTGGCACTTCCGCTAATTCTTGTAATTTCTGAACTAGCCCCTGAAATTGCATTTCCGCGGGTAATATCTTTCTTAGTTCCAAAAAATTCAACCAGACGGCGCTGTCGAGACTAGTCGTGGTTTCGCAAAAATCCGTTAAGGTGTACTGTCAAGACCATAAAGCAGTACACACACCGAATTTTCAAAGAAAAATGTCATGCCTGACACTCGGAGTTGCGATGGCCTAAGAAACGGTTTCGTTAGGTTAAATTAGGTTAGAACTCCAATGCCACATGTCTCAAGTTTTTTTTTTTGGGGAAAAAAAAAACTGTTGTGAGTGCCATACGTCCTCATAACTACCCTTTGAAAAGTTTATATATTTTCATAAAGTGTTATCTTGTAATCGCAATAGGTATTCCATGTTTGGACATTTTTTTCATTTAATTTTCGTGCAAGTCCGTCTTGCGCAGCAATTATTCATTGACTTTCAAAAAACCCGAGACTGGTGCTTCCACAAACGTTATAAAAGGATTGTGGACATTGGTAACATGGCAATTGCCGGAATGCAAACATTAATGCAAGTCCGCCGCCCGATGGATGCGCGGACTTTGAAAACTCTATGCTCTGTCTGCTGAATAAGACGTGGTTTCAATTCGATTCTGCACAGTTGAACATCATTTAATAAATATTCACAAATCTCTATTGATTAAAATTTCTTTTAATGCACCATGGCATTCATATCAAGAGCTTGTTCTCTTCGAAAAGGATTGATATCGTTATTTGAATCGAAGGATCTAAGCTGTAATATTTACAGTATTAGCAGGAAGTCATATAACGTTGAGGTTAGATTTTTTATATTCTCATACGATAGATTATCATTATTTAATTTACTTGCATATAAATTTTGTGTATCTTGCTCCTTTATGTAAAATTAAGTATTGAAATACATTCGATATCTTTTATTTTTTAGGCTTGTGGAGTTCTTACACATAGAAAATACTTTTCCACGCAAGGAGATACAGAACATAATACCCAAGGAAGTGTCGAACAAATATATTACGGCACTTTGGCGACACAAATTCGGAATATTAAATTATTCTCATTAGTTACCTCAATTAGTAGTATTTCTGTTCAGCCTTTACTTATTCAACGCGTTGTAGAATCCGACAGCATAGCTACAACTATTGGTGTGTGTGCATTTGTTGGATTTTTTGCTTTCGTTACACCACTATTATTACATGTTGTAACAAAAAGATACATAACTCATTTATATTATGATAATGATCGTAAAAAATATATTGCTATCACATACACATTATTTTTACAGAAAAAGAAGGTATGTAGCTATTTTTCTACTGTATTTGCTATATATGTACAAAAATCACATAGCTATAAATTGTTGCAGACTGAATTTACACCAGATGATGTATATGTACCAGATATTACAGGAATGTTTACCACGTGCTTGATAAATAAAAAGCCATTCTTCTTCGATATGAGATTTTTCAGTGACATGGGACATTACAAGAAAATAATGGGGTACGATAAACCAATAGATTTTAAATTAGGTACCCTGGAGTCTGACAAATCATCGGAGAGCATTAAAAAATAAAGCATTACAATTACATTAAGTCCTTTAATGTGTTTTTTCTTGCCCTACTGATTTTATATATTTGTAAAAAGTAAAATATTACTAATTACAACTTATGTACATGTATAAGTAGATAAATCTTATGTCAGTTGGGTAAAAGAATTGTACTTGTAGTTATGATAAGAATGTAAATGAAAATTACAATACTTCTGCCAAAGGATAAACTTATAATTAATTGCATTTTGTATTAAGTTTAACAAATGTATCTGGAGAATCAAAGAGTTAATTACATATTTGGTTTTCAAATATTTTGAATATTATGAGTTGGTTTGTAGCAATAAATTTGACAAGTTCTGCATGTGAGCATTTGAAAAGAAGTATAATACAAAACTTGCTTTTGTAGCAACTAATAGCAAACTTTTTCCTTCTTTCATTAACAAAAAAAAACTAACGTTTACAAACTCAACACATATAGGCAGTCAAAGTTCAAATGGAAATAGTTTCAGATACTGCACATAGGTAGACTAAAATCATGTAATATATCATAAATTAACACCATTTATAGATGCAATGTAGCAAGTTTAGAATTTCGCTCAATTAGATAATCATTTGTATTATTAAATATTAAATCAAATTACAAAGTATCCATTTTGGCAAATATACAGAGTAAGATATTTATAGCAATGAAAGCCGTCAATAAATGACATGAGAGCATGTAATAACCTTCATACTAGTAATTTATTTCAAATGAAATAATATTATCTATCTTATGTGACAGTGAATAAAAAAAATTTGTTATTCTCATTTCACAGCCAAAAGTAAATGGAACAGTCCCACAAAACTAAACTATTAGCACATGATCAGATAAGTATGTAAAAAAATGTTGAGGACATGTGCAATTCGCATTACCCCAAATAATAAAATGACAAAATTCTATTGTGATTGTGGAAAGAAATAAGAAAGAAAAAAACCATTTTCTAATCATCATATTTCTCACTTATATCAATTCATAATTTTCACAATAATTCTTAACATTTATTTTCTGCACATTTCAAACAAGGGAAAATCTCTGTTCTCCCATATCGTACTTGGCGCGGGACTGCAGTCTGTTGATTCGATGAAGAAACAGTTTCAATAGTAACTGCACTATTCGAAAAATGTAAAAGTTTTTCGTTATATTATGTCAATATAAAAACCCCGTATTTCCTTAAATATTACATATATATACAGAAAGATCACAGTTTTTATGTTTTATCTCTGAACGGGATTCAGAGATTCTGAAATAGTAATTCAAGTATGAACAGATCTAAAACATCAATTAAGCCGGCAGAAGGTCGAAATCGTCTGAAACATGTACCATGGGTACATGAAGATCATCTATTTGAGGCCTGGCCTTAAATTCGCAAAGGCCAACCTCCTTCAACTTCCATTCCCAATCCATACGTTGAACAGCATGCAAAGATTCTGCTTCGTTGTGATGTCTCAACAGCATAGCTTCCTGTGGACACAATAAAACATATCACATAAAGCAAACTTAATTATATCAATAGAAGCACTTAATTCTAAATAAAATAAAAATAAAGGCAGTGTACTGCGATCTTTTAAACCAATATATAAAGATTTATTGTATATCGGCCGGTTTTCACGCAGCATAGTCATATTTTATTTAACCCGATCATCAAAGGCACGATTGGTGCATAAAAAATCGGCCAACGCGGTGATCCGGGTTATTTTATTTACCATATTCTTTCTCTATTATTATTCACATTGAATACCGCATTATCGAATTGTAATGCTGAATAAAGTTGAAAATTTTCACCTTAATCTTTTCCCATTTGTCATCCACATCTTGTAACCAGCTCAAGAACAGCCTGCCATTATATCTGCTTCTTGCGTTTCTGTCCTTCTCTTCCTGTTCCGGCGTTATAACGTTATAAACTTCTTCGTCTTTTAAAATCGTACAGACAGAAAATGGAAGAGACTGATTGGCCAACGCTCTGGCTGCCCTTCCGTGCACCCTCAAAATTTCCTGTTCAACCGAGAGGACGAGCTTCTCCTTTTCAACTACGTGTTGCATTCTGAGTCGATACCTTTCCTTTTCTTGATCAACGTACAGATCTTTCATCGGCACGGCTAAATTAACAGGAGGATTTACATTCGGTTCCTTGTTCGCGTTTCCAGCCAACACGTAAGTGCAACGATTCATCAAATAATCCTTGAACCCTTGTGGAGGTTTTGGTTGAACAGGGAAAAGCCCTTTACGCCTACGTTCGATCTGGAGTACAAAAAGAAAGTGTTCAACATTATTTTCTATCACTGTATCCAAAATGAGTGCATTGTGGTAATGCATACTAACATTGTAACCATTCTTGAGTTGACATACCTGCTTTCGAATATTGAGAAACAATTGATAGCAATTCGTGATAGGCTGATCATGTGGATGAACTTCCGGACCCGTATTAACAGCTTCCGCAGCTTCGTTGGCAGCAGCTGTCGCTGCAGCCTGTTGCGCCTCTTTATTGGTCTTCATCTTTCTCTTCCTCGGATGAAGTTCCACTGTAGGAGCTGATGTCGACACGTTACTTGCTGCTGTGGATGCGGATGACGATGTGCTCTCCGAATTCTCTCCACCGTCTTTTGGATTCTTTCCATTTCCTTCAGCATTTTTCTCGAGCTTCTCGGCCGACGAGGTAGTTGATTTTGTAGAACTAGTCGTAGATTCTGTAGACACGGTTTTGTTCGGTTCAGACGCCGCAGTTTCTGGCGTTGGAGAGTGATGCCTCTGCTGCGGCGACGAGTTATTCGATCGATCATTAGACGATGTTGCAGGTAAAGGTGATGAATTTGAATAATTCCCATTGCCCGTGGAGCCACCTACAGTTTCTTTTGAACTTACTGGACCATTACCACCACTGCCCGTTCTAAATTAAATAACATAGATACACGTTTATAAAACACCTTCTCAAATTAATAATAATTTTGTTTTTAAGTCTGACCAACCTGTGTGAACTTCTTAAGACTCTTTGATGATGCGTTGACCTCTCTTCGCTGTGAAGAGCACCAGTGAAATCCTTCTTTTCCTCGGTCTTCGTAGTAGCGTTACTGCCTTCCATGGGACTCGTCGTTCCACTGGCTGATTGGCTCTGATCTTTATCCGTAGAATCGTTACTATTTGAACTTGCTACTACATAAGGCAACTGATGACTCCTATTCGATGTGTTTTTACCGTTCCTACTGCCTTGTTCTTGTTCGGACGTCGTGCTTTGAGGAATGACAATCTTCAACGGCGGGACCTTCGGAGCGGAACTGGAATCGGAACTCTTGGAGCGATCGTCTTCTCCATCAGATTCCGGCGGTGCAGGAGTACTTGTATTCGTTATAGTAGTCGTCGTGGTTGTAGTTACAGTTGTAGTCGTGGAAGGAGTAGTAGTGGTATTGGTAGTAGTGGTGGCGGCGGTGGAGGCAGTTTTTGAGTTCGATTGAGTATTACCAACATTTGATGAAGGTTTTGGGCTGCTTCCACTTGTTGCCGATGAGTTCGGACTCTTTCTGTCTGCATTCGTGGTTGTTGAATTTTGATTGTTCTTGCCCAATGTGGCGTTCGACCCTTGCTTGCCAGACTTTGCACACTGTTCAACAAACGACGACGTTACGGGTGAGGAGACCTTTTCTAACTAAAAAAACAAGTGAAAACAATAGATGCAAAACTGATGAATGACAAGCCTGGGATGGCGTAAGAATCAGGTCAGATTCAGACATCAACATATGTTGATCAATGACCCAGATAATTTAAAAAAAAGGGTAAGGTCAAAGAAAGAAAGGAAAAATGTTCCATTCTGCTACTACTTGTCTGAATTGGACCGATCACGGTAACAGAATTCTTTGGGCGTGTATACAATGTTTTTACGTACCTTTTCCTGGGCAACATTGTTCCTTCCAGTAGTCTGCCGTCCAGAAGATGCACTTTTAGCATTATCTTTTGGAACCTCAGAGTCTTTTCGCTTTTTCCTACGATTCTCATCATCTTGATCTTCAATAACATCTCCATCAAATGATCTTTTTGAAGAGGAAGAAGGTGATGCAGAAACCGTCCCTTCTTCAGAATTTGGGACTGTTGTTTCCGTTGAATTTGCTGAGATATTTCCTGCGGCTGTACTAATATTTCCAGTACCAACCAGAGGTTTGCTATCCTTTTCTTTATCCGAATTTATATTCGGTGGAGAATTTGCACCTCGCACAGGAGTCGCTTCTTTGGAACTTTTAAATTCATAAACATCACCATTGTCGGTTGATTGGTTTCCACTGTTACCCTGACCGGTGCTTGAAGAGTTAGAGCCTGAAGAGGCAGTAGATGTTTTCGAGGAAGCATCCATTTGGCTTTGATTTTGCACACTTATACCCTGACGGGAGTTTCCACTGCCTCTCTTTTCATCTCTTGCACTTCGCACCTGGTTAAGTCGAAGCGTCACCCGTGGCGAGCTTCCAGACTGCTTAGTTCCTGATCTATCAACTGCAAACAGTAAAAGAAAAACATATTATATAATCAGACATTTTTTTATATAAGCAGTTAAATCTAAGAAACTATGTACAATAATAAATCTTGTTACTAGATGTTATGAAAATTACTTTAGAATAAGTTGTATAAGTTGTATAGCGTTATCTAAATTTGCAAAATTTGAAATTAAAATAGGGTCTAATATTTCCCCTTTATACTCAGTTATGGGCTATCATTTAAATGAGGAATTCAATTACAAACCTAACAAAACTAGATTGTACCAGTACTTATACAATATGAAACAACTGGAATAATAAAATAATAATTATTATATGTCTGAACTTTTGCTGTTAGAAATCTAAGCAATAATGTCATATAATACTCTAAAACAATGTTACTAATATTTCAAGCAAGTAACATTGGATATCAGTATGCTACAATCGTTAGAAGCCTGTATATTTCTTATAAAACGTTTATCAGAGGCCTATTTTTAGAACCATGAATTACATGATGAATTGTATACCTATGTGCCACGCGTAAAAGAAAAAACTTTGCGCCTGATCTAAATTATCACATTAATATAAAAAGCAATTTTGTCGATATCGCTCGCTCACAACATTTATTAAAAAATATCATATATTTTTCCAATTATACTACGGATTTGCACGCACTAAATTCTTCGTTTGTTATTTCGACACGGATCAATAAATACATATTAATTGCTTGCTGATTAAAAACACTTGCAATATAAAAGCATTATGAAATCACTTAAAGAAATAACAAATTTACCCCACTTCACAGTACTTTTTTAAGGAAATAAAACAAAACAATATAACTTCGATGAGTACGACTAAAAAGTATCGACATAATTTTCCTCCACACTTGTGATAAAAAAAAAAATCACAAACTAATAGTAATCCAAAAACAAAATCCTACTGATACACAAATTGCGTATAATTCAATGTTAACAGTAATTTGTACGAAGCACGTGATTAAACTTTAAATGAAACACGTGATTTTCCACACTACCGTAACATTTGTCTGGTGCGTACAAATAGAGCAGGTAAAACCATCTACTTGCATAAAAGCACAGAAAAACAATGAGTAACGTATCATACACGACATATATAACTACGAACACGTCACATTTACGAAATGTCATCACCAATTAAACAAATCAAGAGCTATTATTACCGTTTAATGATATTATGTATGGAAGCGTCACCAGGATTAGCGTTATCGCGCGACACCGTTCACGATAGGACACGTTCAAGTTCTATACACTCTTAAAATTCCGTAACTTGAAGGAGATTCAACGACGAAGGCCACGAAAAAAACAAGGCAGTCAAAGGCTTTCTTGTCGAAATGAAAAAGAAATTGTTAAGAAAATTTAGAAAATTCGTAGCACAACGTCAACCAGTTAATATAGGAACAACAAGTAACAGCAGGTTCTATAGAATTTGATTCTTGACTCGTGCCGACTAAGCTTCGAGTGAAGTTGCGTTGCCAGCACAGTCACGTCTCGTTTGTAACGCTGTCTCTGTTTCACTGTGTACTCTCTCCTCTAGTGTTCCTCTTACGACTCCACTGAGAAACTCACGCGACCTCACACAGCTACACTCGTCATTCTTCGTCCCTTTAGCAGCCTACAGTACCGAATGGCCGTCGCCATCAACGCCACCGCCACTGCCACCAACTCCTTCTTACAGAGTGTCGACCCTAGCGCGCGGCCTTTCTCGATCCTGCTGGTTCTCATGCGGCCAGGGCCGTACGAACAATAACTTTACAAGAATAATGTCTATCGACGGTGCACACGAGCCTCTATTCTTTCTTCGAATAGCAAAGTGAATACAACGAACGACAGAGGATTGACGTGAGAAACTGAATGGGCAGGATCGAAAGAGATCAGAAGTAGGATCAATGAGCGTTAATTTGTATAATAAATGATAATTATATTTCACGCCTTTCTATTTACCGTGAGCGCTGACGATTCTTTATTCATTTCTCTTTAACGTTAACAGTTATGCGTTCATTCAAAGTATTTCAGGACATAATACGGGGAAAAGTTGTCACGCGGGTGATTAATGAATATTGAAATACGTGAATAACAGGGTCGAATTCAATATGTAAATTATAAATTATGAATCCTCATGGAGGTTTGATGTTTTATGTTGGACTGCATTATGAATATATCAAGTTAACTGATATCGGACATTACTTGTGTGTGTTTCATGTGTTTCTCCTATGTATCCGTGTAACGTAAGAGATAAGCTGATAAAAACTGAACTTATAAATAATATGTGTAACATTTTTCTTTATTCCTCTTTAATGGGTCTATATATAGAGAATGAAATTCGTAACGTAGTTTTTTGATCGTGTACTAAGTCTCTTTATCTGAATCATTAATTCATTTTTAAACTGAATTGTAAATACGTCGCAATAAAAGTGATAACACGCTACAATGATAAAAGTATATGATTGTAAATTTTTTATGAAAATATTATGTATGTCTTACACTTTAACAATCAGTTACGACCACATGTCATTTCTTAATCAAAATATGCTGATGACGCTATGTAATAACTCTTTTATATGAGTCACATATAAATCCGCAATTGTCAAGAAGTTATACAGAAATTCTTTCCATTTCTTTATACAGACCAAACGCGTGATTTCAAGTATTAATAAGATGTAAATTTCGAATATATATGCGCATATAATGAATGAAAAAAAAATTTGAAATAAGGAATATTCCTTCAACGTTTGAGCAGAAATTTTCAACGTTTTTAATTCGCCAAAAAAATTTAAGACTCAAAGATGAATAACACGCCGCATGACTGACGGAATCGAATCATAGTAATAAATATATAGTGATTCGATATTTCAGTGGAACGTTTTCAACCCTTAACGTTTATCTGGGGTCACAGTGACCCCAACGTGACGTATGATTCTTATTGTAGACTCTGCGCAAGTGCGACCGTTAAGGGTTGACGAATAAAATTGTATAATCTCAAATGACGAAAGACAAGTATTCAAGTATGCCAAAATACAAAATAATTCAAAAACCCAAGATACGCTCCTGAGAGATGTTGGCATCTCCCTTCATGGGAGCATTCGGAAGGAGAAGGTATCCTCTTGTTCGGAAGTCTGGCAAGCAAGCGCACACAGCCATGTGTGTGTGTGTGTATACATAGCGCGCGTGCGTGAAATCGTGAGCACAAGTATGCGCTTGGGTCTACATTCTGTATCACAAATGTCCTCAGTATCACAAATGCCAGAAACATAATATCGAAAAGCAGCGCCATTATGTCTAGACGACGGCAGAATGAAGTATAAGCATATATTAATTGAATTAAAGAAGGAAGAAAAAACCTCAAGCAGTATGCAGAATTAAAAACAGTTATACAAGAAGCTGAGAGACAGTATTAAAAAGTATATTGCCGTCACTAGCACGTCACAACACAGCAATGGCGTGCAGTTGTTAGACACTTTCAAGACTTCAAGGAACTGCTTCACAAAACAATAAGACAAAGAAAAATACTGAGCAAGCATTTCCTAACTTTAACATGGGCAAATTATGCGTGTAAAAATTCAGTCATGTAATGTCCACTAGTGACAATAGTGACATTAATTTCTGTTATTACTGTTCGTCGGGTAGCAGTAATTTATGTGCAGTTTTCCTAAGGTATAACGATGCAAAATTTTAATCATAAATATTTGCCTCTTTATGTATTATGCAGCCAACGCTCTCGAAGCACTGACCTTTGCTTTGCGGTGGTGTTCTCCGCATCTCACAGGGGGCTCCACTGTCTTCAGCAATGGACGGTGCGGTGCTTGGTCTACTTTCGCTCGGACGATCTTGTTGCTGGCGATTGTCGTGCTGCTCAATGAACGGCGCTGTGGTCGCAGTATCGGACAAGGAGCTGGGAGTATTAGGATGGCTGCTTGCTTCGTCGGTAGAAGTTGTTCCGATTATTTCTGCTGTTGAAAAACCCAAAAAAATGCATAAAGACGAACGATTAAAATATAACTAGGGCAGAGATATATGCAATAATTAAAAATTTGCTTTGCTTGATCAACAAGTTGATCCGAGTATGCATTTATCGTTGCTTCAAATTTTCGTGAATTCATAAATATTCGAAAATTTAATTTTTGTATTTTCACGTGAAATTAATGCGACGGAAAAACCTACGTAACGCGAAATCAAGTTTGGCACGTAACGGTGAAACAAAGAAGCAGTCAGGAGTAATATAAAATCTGGCAAAGTAATCGTAACAATAAATGTTAATATATTACAATCACAAAGAAAATTATCATCCAAACTTCGTGACACAATTACAACTGCGATGTAACAAACTGCTGCGAAAGCGTGATATATCTCAAAAAGATAATATTAAACATAAAAGTGACTGCTAACGCACATATCTTATCCAGGGAATAATCATTTATCAAGATCGTACTATGACAGCTCAAGAAAAATTTCTTGTTATTTCAAGGGCTATATAATTCTAAAAAAAATATATATACCGTATGTCCCATTGCAAGAGAACAATCCTGGCGAGAATTGGCCAAAAAAAATGTTATATTTGGGATAGAAATTTTCCGGTACGATTATGTTCACTTTGATTTTAGCGTATCACCTTCGCGCCAATTGTTTGACAATTTAAAATGCAAGCAGCGACATCTAGCGAGGCGCCGGGGAAACACTGGATACGAACGCACTCGACGTGCAAGCGAACACGGCCCCTTGCGAACTGGAGGCCATGTTGCGTCGCGACGCTTGCCGTCGCGGGCTCCGCCCCTGAAACTTCCCGGTAGAGCGAATCGGCGCGACCAACGCGATTTTGCCCCTCTGCGCTCATCCTGTGGCCACGTTCGGCCATTCGGTCTATAACGCGACGCTAGAGCACGAGTATAGCATTTCTTTATGCGACGCGTCTGCGCAATGCGCGAGCTTATCCGTACCGCAGCATTTCTTGAAATGCGAACCTTCAAATATGTAAACTTCTTGCAAATTAGAGCTGTAGCCTGATCATAGATATAAATAAAAATGAATATGGCGCATATCACGAGTTTACAAAGAAATTTTTAATTCTCAAGCAATCCTTCATATACTTTTGGGCTTTCTGGCTCTGCCTTGTTTCCTGCTTTCACGTTTTTCGCATTCAGATTACTTATGTCAACCAGATCACGGACTGTCGTAAAACTAATATCCTTTTTTACTTCATATATCATACAAAGCTTGTATTCACGTATAGTAACGGAACAGAGATTCATGTTTTGAATTCCTTTTAGATTGATATGTAAATTAAACTAAAATTTACCTAAAATTAAACAAATGCTTTGAGCTCCAGTATTACTAGACAACAAAAACCTTGTTACTTACTACTAGGAAAATTTTAGTAATAATTTCAAGCCATGAACATTACTCATGTAACAGTGTATTCTCGTTAGATGAAAAACAGTATGTCAATCTGTAGTGCATAATGAGCATAATACTACCTAGTTACTTTACTTTAATAGAAAACTGATTAAAACTGATATTAATAACTTATCCGGTAGTTGTAACTGGACAACCCATATCCATCGTGCATACCACATTCACGTTTCAGGCTCAATGTCATTTGACAGAATTTACAAGTTGTTTTGAATTGCCAATCGTACTCAATGGATTAATATTAGACAGCACATAAAATCAAATGACATTGTTGAACATATGATAAGATTCATTTCATATTTAATTTCAGAACTATGAAACAATCTGTCGATAAAACTATGTAAAAAAAATTGCACAAGATTGCGTTAGGATATTGCTTGTGATTGAGCATTGAAAACAAAGATGACCTTGATTACAGCTACTGACGTAACGCACTGTCCAGAATAATGACGTCTGCTGCAGGATATACGAATCTTGGTAAATGCTTAAGGTCAGGGTAGCCGGTTTTCAATAATAAAATCGCATAAACAGCTATCAAATGTTAATTAAAGATACACGATGGCTTAACGATCTTGGATGATTTTATGATTATACGTCATAACTAGTTCCACCCATATAAATTGTTCGATTAAAAACGTTAAAAGATATTTCATGACTCATCAAAAGTTTTAACTGCTCTCTTACCGACATAAGTATAATGATAAGCTTGCATTTACTTAACCTTCAAAAATCAATGATGCGAAAATTCTCCGCCAACCTGTATTAACAAATCTATAGGGTATTCCGAAAATAAATAAATTCAGCATTTTAATTTGTCGTTGAATCGACAAGATCCTCTAATAACTGCATCCTAGTAAAGCCTTTATCTCTTTAATTCGTGGAAAGTAAAACTACTGATCGAAATATAACGTGTCATTTCATTTTCAGCTAATCCGTGTATTAACAATTGTCGTGTGAGAAAAATTATATTTTTAAAAAAATATTCGATTCGGCATTGAACGAATACCGCTATGGAAATTGTCGCTTATCTTAAAACAGTGTTAATCGATGAGTGATAATTCAATTTGAAATCTTTATTAAATATAAAATATCGAAATATTAAATTCTTAGCCCCATTTGACATTTTAAAGATATATGAACTTTTGCAATTATTCTTTTACATAGAATGCAGATCATTACTTGATGCTTGTATTGACCGATATACTCAACAGACATTTGACATGACACTCAATTTCAATTGTTCTTCTATTTTTACAGTTCTCAGATAGATTCTATAAAGTAGGCTACTAAGTTACATGTATCTACGAGATTTTACAATTGCCACAGCAAGTGGCAATGCAATATTTTTTCCTAGCTTCAACATCTGTATAATCCGAGTCGTCGTTTCTGCTACCGAGACGCTGAGCATCTTAATATAGTTCAGAGACCCTGACAACAAAAGCGTATTTGTAACACGAAAAAAGAAAGCAAATAAATAAATCATACGTCGTGACGATTATCCTTTGGCGCTAATAACGTTAATATAAAATTTATTGTCAGACTACTGTTCCTCTAGTTCACTTTACAACATATTTTATTATTATATTTATATATAATTTTTGACAGTTCAAACGAATAGAGAAGATAATGTGATTTATCGACCGACCAACGAAACCAACAAAACGAATCTGAATAAGACCCGAAGAACTTGGAACAAATTTTTAAAACGTAATAAATAGAGGAAAATTGAATTTGTTATTTAAAGATTCGAATAGTCAGTGAAATGTATAAAGAGACGAAAAAAAATTTAATAAGATTATTATTCTACTACTATTCTCGTGAACACGGAGTTCTCTATCGGCTTTAATCTTTCTTTGGCAAACTCGGTCTTCAGGCAGTTCTACAAAAACAACATATTCGCTTTAAGACCAGATAGTATGTGCCAAAGGCTTCCGAGGGCAGTCCCCAGACTCTTTCGCCCATACCTGCCCCGCCACTAGGGTCCT
>JARQSW010000855.1:0-14580 GCA_030142375.1 Calameuta pallipes
TCTCTCTCTCTCTCTCTCTCTCTCTCTCTCTCTCTCTCTCTCTCTCTCTCTCTCTCTCTCTCTCTCTCTCGCTTTCTCTCTCTTATTCATGCTCGGCTTCTCGTACGGCCGCTCGCTCTCGTGGACTAAAGACGCTATCTTACCGATCTAAAATTACCCAAGAAATGCTGAACGCTGCTTCTCTTGCAAGCACACGCGCCTTCGTGCCCTACGTGCCTTAGGGTGATCCACGCAACCCTTTAAGGATAAAACTTTATCATACCTTGATTAAACACCAAGAGAAAGGGCGTCCTCGAGAAAGCATTAATAAGATTGATATAGCGATATATTGATTAATCGATTTTATTATAATAATAATATCGCAAAGCTCTGTCTGAGCTTTCGCTGCGGGTATATGTCATTATTTAATGGACACCCGGTACGCACGATGCTGTTTCGACGTCGTGTAACTTCGGGTTGTTTCTGGGATTCTGGCTGCTACTGTCGTAAATTGGATTAGTGCGGCTGCCGAATTCTTCCTTGGACTGAAATTCCCTTAGAGAGTCTTCATTAACGAAGTCGCGACTTCTGCTCTTAATACTAATTCACAGGTCATAAGACTTGCTAGACTGTTTTAGGGGGAAGTAGTAGGCGGAACTATTTGCGCAATTTTACTAATTTATCCGCCTATTTCGATTCCCGTGTTTATCAGTGACACATCGCTATTTTCACGTCACTCGATGATTCGTCGGCAAATTCGCCAATTTTTATTACACACAACGAGACAGCTCACTCGTCGTAACACCCTGCGAATTTCACCGAATGTGTACCGTGTGGCAATACTTAAGTCAGAGACAAAGAAACACCCGGGCAATGTATTTGTACGATTTTGGTGCGTCACTATTGTTTTTTGGAAAAAAAATTGCCAATTGCCATTGAATAACTTGGGAATAAAATCTGCAAGGTTTTTTTCATCCGTTTGTATAATACGTATTCGAAATATAATTGAAGAGTCGAATTTTCATTGGGTTTATGGGGGGCTCTGCTCGAGGGTCGCGTACTAGAAACACACCCGGTGGTCCGCTAGTCACGTGTACTATTTCCGTCGGAAGCTCCTCTTTTAAACGAGCCTGTTGCGAAAAAGCTGCCAGTCCAAGTCGGCTAATTCTGGATTAAATCCTTCTAGTTTCCGATGCACCTGTCTTCTTCCTCATACCGGGAGTCTTAAAGCCCTCCTCCTCGTACCTCTTGTGCAATCCCAGTATACTGTCGTTTTGTATCTTTAACTTGAGGACCAGTCACGAAACGGAGCCAGAAGACCCGAAAAGTTACGAGTATTTCCGAATGCGTAATGGCCCACATTTTAACCCTTTTAGCTCCACTGTATCCCTCGGATTCCCATTATTTCTCCAGATACTGGCGAGTGTCTCGCGTTACCAGTAAACCAGTCGAATGAAACGGGGCAAACTTAATAGGAAAGCTAATACTGTCTAACGGGTGTTATTTTATTATGTCAAGAAAAAATATTTGAGTTTCATAATATGCGTATGTGGATTTAATTAATGTCCTGTGGTTTTTAAGATAGAGTTAGTCGTATGATTGTGTAGTGATAAAAAAATTTAAATTAATTATAACAGATAGTTAGTTCATGATCGATACTATTGATTTATTGTTTAAAATCAATCGCCTTTCTAGCAATACGATCAATTCTAAGATAGCGGAAGCGGCAAAGAAGTGCCAAAGGAATTTTTTAGTCCGGACATTTGGTTTACGCATTGGCCACTTAAACGCGTCTATTTCAGCCATAGGAGTGTCTTTATGGTTCAACGTTTGTCACAACAACCCGAACAAATTGACTCGAGCAGTCGTTGGCTCGTTCAGTGTATCATGTAACGCAGCCAAGAGAAAATCATTCGGGAAGATGCTCCATGGCTTGTCCTACCCTCGGGGAATAATAATTGGACGACTTAAATCTTAAGATTTGAATCCTTACAAATCAACGTATGGTTATCGAAAACAAGACGTAATATGCTGCCATGTTGATAAACGTTACGTTACAAATATTTTGACGGGACAAGATTTGCTACCAGCTACAGACTATAGTGTCACTTAGCCAACTTTCTATGTCTATAGATTTTACTAACACCCATTGACTGTATGAATAAAAATTTTTGTTTGTTAATTTTTTAACAATTTTTCTTAAGTCCTCAAATAATACCTTTATGATTTTTTTCTTAATTGTTCGGCTAATCTCGGGGTTAAAAAATTCATTTCCTTGATGAGTTCTGCGAAAGGGTGAAGCCACCCTTAACAATAAGTTTTCTCGTTTAGCCAGTGTCAATTATACGTAACAGAAATGTCAATTTATACATATACTGGGTGTATCTATATACTGATATTCCTGGACATAGGTATGTGACGTATTTCAATGCGCATCTATCTGAATGCATAGTCGATGGAATTTTTTTGCACGCGTAGGGGTGTCCAAATAGAAAGCGTGTCCCAGGACCCTCGCCCTTTTCATTGTATTCGAATCCTATTCTGTTCTCCGGGGTCCTGTGGACCCGGGGCTTTAATTAACCCGTTTGTTTGTCCGCTGCAGGTTGGTATTCCTGAATCGCGCTACCTCGTCGCGTCGCCGAAAATTGTATTTTTCCTTCCCACCCACCCTCCTACGCCACCCGCTATGTACCGCTGGTAATGTTTTTTTTTTTCTTCCTACGTCAATATAGACTTTTTTTGTTCAACATTTTTCTCTTCCTTCCAACTGTTTCTGCTGTTTCCCGAGCGGGGCGCCACTATAGCTTTCATAATGCACGCAGCGGATTCAGACTGGGTCCGCGTTGAAAAACTCGTTAGGGGGTTTCTGAAAATTGCATAGGGAGATACACTGTACAATTTATACATATATATACCTATCTGTCTATATACACATGCATGCGCGAAATTACCTTCAAGTGCTGACTGCACTCGTGCATCGTGCTTCTCGGCGTCGTGTTTTGTCGCGTGCCGGTGCGTTCGTTAAGTTAATTAAATTTTACGAGAACTCCGGGCAGTATGAATGTCAAGCTGTATTTTTAGAATTTTCTATTTTTCATTTGACTATATATTTCTGCGGTGGGTGATATAGATAGTAGAGAGAGGGGGGTCGAGGGAGAACGGTCAGTGGAGGGGAGGGGTCGGCGGATATTTACGAGATTGGAAAACAATTCGGTAACTCGCGAATAGCCTAGATTCCTTCTCCGCCCCACCTCCTCGTTCTATTGGAAATTCAAAAAGTTACGCCCGGTTGAATTCTTCTCACAATGTGCGTGCAGAATATTTTGAAATACGAATGTAGTTCGGTTAACGTTATAATCGTCGAGTGGATGTGCTCGCTTGGGCAACAATGCGTATACAGTGGATTGAAGGGTTCATGTTGAATTTTTGAAAGCTTTGACGGGGGTCATGCGAGTGCTTGAAAATTTGTTTGAATCGGGCAGGGGGAGTACAGTGAAAAAAGGGAGGATGAGAGGGATGAAAAAAAAAAGGAGAAAAATATAAAACAAATACGAGCTTCGTCGAGTACTCTATGAAACGGCTATTCGGTATTTAATCCTGAGGATGAAAGGCAGAGAATTGATTCTGGCATATTTTTTTGTTTCCTCCCTTTGGATACAGGTCTTTTCATGTAATATTTACTCATCCACCGTCTTGTATTCCGAAACGTCACGTACCGGGTGTTCGTGATGTTAATTTTATAGTATGCCATTTTCTTATTACGAGATCCCATTAAAATGTATTTTTACACTATAAGGAGTGGCACACGTTTTGCATGGTAGAAATGCAGTTTCCACGAAACTCTTAGTATTCGCATGATCCTCGACTTCCGGAATCACGAACAACTTCCGGCCGTTGAACGTTATTCGATACACGTTAAAAATATTCATCAAGGATTCAGGGATAACGGGCGCTTTTGTATAGGTACCTGCTGTACCGACCGGAACCACGAAAACTCGCAAAACCCCGTAGCTTCCGGCGAGTCTCGCGGAAACAAGAAAGAGAGCACACGGCTCGTTAATACCCAGGAAAATTTTGCATCGCGTCACAGGAATAACATGTACGTCACCACTATCGTCGCATGACACGACGTTATTATCTCAATGACGTATAAACGACTTCCGGTGCTATACCGTCACAGGTAATTCGTTCGAGTAAATTTTTTCTCGTTCATATTTTTATGTCCTCTCTTACTCACGAAAAAATTTACCAATCCCTAATGGAAAATCAATGCGCTTCACCTGCACCAAATCAGCCCTGGTTTACCTGAAACTCAAATGAAAACGATTTTTGAAAATCCCTAATACGAAAAATTTTCTCGTAGTTCTACCTATTATCTAAAATGGCCTCATTCAGTGATTCACGATGAACTCAGCAATCTCCCTTGTTTCTCCCGTTCTCTACTTCAGCAGTGAGTCAGCTCGTGCTTCTTCCGAGATTCAAAAACCTAAATTCCCGAGCTGTCACTCGTGTCCGTAAGTCCAAGAGCGCGTGGGCGTTTCTAACGTGTCTGCTGCCAGCCGGCGTCTTCTCTCTCCTCACCATCCGATATTTTGGGAGTGACTATACCATGAGGCGGCGTTACGTTGTAAATCGACCGTTCTAAATCATACGGTCGCGTGCCCGTCATCGGATCAACTCCTGGAGGGATCACGTCGACATGAGTCTTTTTAGACATTAAATTCAACCATTGAAAAATCTTACAACACTTTGGAACAACAGGTTGCCTATGTTAGGGGGATTAAATCAGACTCGATATTAATCAATAAAAAAATTATTACATAATATACTCGTATATATTTGATGACATCAAAATTTAGGCGTAGGAGAAAAATTATTACTTTTGGTTATCACGTACGAAGGACTGTATCAAATCAATTGGACGTCCGAGGTCGTGATGCAAACTTCAGATCCATGCTTTGCCAATAGGGAGTCAAATAATCTAATTGATCTTATAAGTTAATCCTCAAGCTTATATATGGCGATCGAAGATTCTATGCTATTTTTTTTTTTCGATTTTTTTTTCTATCGTGCTTTTCTCTTCGTTCTTCATCACGGACCTTTCTTCTCCCTTTTCCTTGCTAGAATCGTGGCTATTATTTCACCTCGTCGCGTTTCATAAACATCCCCTCGCTTTATTCAAGCTCGCTTTTGTGCTGCAAATTGCTATAAGAAGATTTACCAGCAATTCAGGTCAGGATCGAAGCTGCGAAATTCTTATGTACAGCTATCGCTGTGTCTGTGCAAAGAAATCGGAATCTTAAAGCTGGGTTCACATGACTCCGAAGGAACTTTCGAAAAGTCTTGAAACGAAAAATCAGTTATATCCATTTGCGAAAAACTGGGGGTCTTCTAGCTACAGAAGTACCCTTAAAAGTCCTCGTGGATGAATAAGGGTCGACCAGGTAAAATGTACGCATGAAAAAACACACTGGCCTTAAGCACAGCTCCTACACAGCCGCCATTTATTTTTCCGCTTCCTCAATTACAAAAACCAAACGTTCATCGTACCTCGAGCTTTTCACGGACACCGCTTATTTTCCTTGCTTACTGCAGTATATTTTCATAGCACTATAGGGTGGCGTCGTTTACCTATCTACGGTTGCGATACTCGACATACTTTCCATTCCGTACTAGGGGTTAAGATTTCTGCTTTTTCATCTAGAGAAAAGGTCCCTTTTCTTACTTTGGTAAAGATATGTTTTTTTTTTCTTTGTAAACTTTTATTGAGCTTTTTACAAGTTGTCTTGTTACACGTGACCGGGTGTACCGGTAATAGATATTATTTCTTGTGGTGATCTCCTGCGGACTGATGTCTCCGTAGGACGTATAGAGAAACTCCCCCTAGATATGGTCCAGGAAATGTTGGATGGTACTACGGGTGATTGGGAGAAGAGGAGTATGGCGCTGACAAGATGACGCGGATGGTTGGCACGAGTGGCAGATGGCTCGGAAAATCTAGGATTACGAAACTAATGAAAATATCGAATTACCAGTGGGCATTCAGCGAGGATCGTGAAGGTCGGTGGGTGTAGGTGGCGACTGGTGAGTTCAGGTTTGGGAAGACGAGGAAGCGAGATGTAAACGGGAACAAAGCTCTGTACGAACGAATCCACTTAGAAGTAACTACGGAACGGGAACGCGCAGCATCCCCATAGGACAATTACGGCAATTGGCTGAGACTATTTTTACCCTTGCTTTGGCACGACCCCCGGACAATTGTTATTGTTGGAAACTTCATTATCACGCTCGAATTTCAGTATATTTCGCAGCTTCTTTTTTCCACGTGGCAAATGGACCAGTAGTATCTACCGGGTGTTTAATTTCGTAGCGATTTAGGGTGGACGTTAAAAATCTTTAATTTTTAATTATGCCATTGAACGATTGAATAAATTTTTTTTACAAATTTTCATCCCGTTTCACACTCAATGACTGTCGCGTGACAGTGATCTATAGATCGTTGGAGAAATGTAATCAGACTCACACGCCATTAAGCACAATGTTACCTTATGGCTGCGTCCTGCTGATTTCCACCCTCTAAATTCCCTTGGGTTATGCGAACCGCGACCGACCGACAAATTAACTCGCAATCTACGATTCTCGATCATGGATCAAACAGAGATCGATACCCTTGACTCTCCCTTGACTATATTTTACAGGTACTTTATGATGGTCCAGGGGTGGTTACTGTGTCGGGAATGACATACAATCCCATTTAGAAGATATAAGCTACGTTCGCTATCAACTGATCAATTTAATAAGAATTACCGATCGATCGCAGATTCATCTATGATCAATAATAATTTGGTACCTTCTTTTTTTCGTGGGATTCCCTATATCTTTCTTTGTCAGATTCTAAGTCCAGCCACTGATAATTTATATATCTAAGGGTAAAGAAGTTCCTATATTAGGGGCTCCTTTTATTTTTTCAAAGGATCCTTCCAAAAGCTTTCCTAAGATTTATCCCAAGTCACTGATTAATAGCACCGCGAAAATTATCCCTTACTCAATCCTGGATCTCTTTTTCGTATATTGAAACATGGTCCAGTCACGATTCCGAAGCCGATATATGGATTAAACAAAAAAGGTAAATTGTCTTTCTGTTTTCAAAATAAAAAATTCGAGTTCGCCCGAAATAGCTATTTCTTTTTTTTTCCAACTGCCACAGTAATCCCCAACCATTCCCAAGACCCACTCAAGAGAAGGTACACAATTTGCAAGGTAATCCCAACAAGATTTCGCCTGAACGTAGTTACGATCCTGAAGCTTTGTACCTAAATTATTTAAATTATAAAAAAAAAAATGTATTCCAGTTCAAAAAAATATAGTGAAAAATTTATCTACATAAATACAAAAATATTAGGTGAATAATTTACCGTTAGAAAGAAGTTATTAATGTTACAGTAATTTTTGACAAATATTTATTCTGCTTCTGTTCGGTCAAATTATTTTAATAAAAAAGAATTTAACCCCCTACAACTCATTTTCCAGCCACGAATAAAAAGTCCCACAATAAGCCGGATTAATTTAACGCGCGTCCAAATAAGGCCCAACACTCAAATCATTAAGGGTCAGTAGCTTGTTAGCTGCTCCTGCTGCTCCGTATATATAAGATATCATCTTCGTATGGACCCACGAGAAATAAAAGATCCTTTGGCCTTTATCCATCCAAACGGGACACTCCAATTACGACCTGGTGAACGTCACATTGCGCTCCCAAAGAGCAGAGGATCTTCTACCACGTCCAGGTCGTTCTCGTTGTCCTATCAGAGAACTTATCTTGGATTCGTAATCAAGCCACCGCGTCTTCGTTCCATAACCATTATTTATGATATCACACTACAGATTACCCCACTTTATACAAGTGCATATATATATATATATACATATATATATTTACATATTTCGTGGATGTTGGAAGAATACGTATTCACCATAATGACGATGACGTGTGCTTTCTCTTGACTATACCTATATAGCTTATACCAAGCATTTGAATTCTTCACGAGAGAAGCCATTTTACAGTCTTTATACCATTTGAACTATTTCGAACTATTACCAACCATAAATTCACCAACGAAATTACCATCGTCGCCTTGTTTTCATCTTATACCTAACTTTACTACTTACCTATCTGGGGCCCACCAGCAAGAAGACACTTTAATCGAAGCTTCATTCTTATTTATTATCCTACGCTACATTACTTACGCGAGTATACCAATCCTCTTTCTAAAATACCTTTCGCTCTCCCTTTTACAGGCACTATGCCGTACGCATATACTATACACGGGTTAATAGGATATTCCGGCAATGGGCTACAAAGTTCTGCCAACTTTCCATTTACTTTATTCTTTTATTTACTTCTACCTCAACTGCTGTACTGCCATTCTGGTAGTACTTGGAATCGCCGGAGCTTTAAGTAATGGTCGAAACGGAATTGGTGACGTCGAGGAACTCCAGAGCAATTTACAATTCTGGGAAATTTAGAGAAAGACTTTCTTTCGTACCCATACGGCTATAAAGTCGTATATATGTATATATAGTATGCATATCTTTATTCATGACTATCGTATCAGCTGAAGTTGGCACTATTTGATTTCTATCAGTTTTTATGTTAGAACCATATTCAGGTAGCGGAAAATAGTCTTGAACGGTATGTACGATTAACAAGTGAAAATGAATAAAAGAAAAATTCAATTTTCAGAAAATGTGTTTATTATTATTCTTAATCAATTTGATTTGGACGCACGTCCTTTTTTTGTTTGGGCAAATCGTTGGACTTCCCTTTTTATGTATACTGTGTACTATTATTTCTGTATGTTATTCCTATGCCGGATACGTCAAAGGGACGAATGATGGTAGAGCATTGGTTTTCGTAATGAGTCATAGAGACGATCAAAGAATAGATATTCTTTAATGTCAATCCAATTGATCCAACTGTTCAATTGATGTTACGTTAGGCTACGTTCACAACGGTGAATTCTATAAGCTGCCGATGACGAGTCTGACTTGCGTGGGATGAATTATTTTTTTTATCTCATTTCACATCTTTCTGCATCGTCAGGTAAATCAGGGTGTGGAATATTAGTTGGCTGTTGAAATTAGCACTCGAGGCGATGCCAAGCAAGGAGCGCAAATGCGAGTCGAAGGCTAATGACTCTTAATGACTGTTGGGAGTTCGAGGAACTCGACACGTCTTAAAGTCTTCAGTAGTCGAGACTTATATATATATTTTATATGTAAATATATACATATACGTATATACAGGGTCGTGCAAAAGTTCATATCTAAAAAATAAAAACATAATGCCAGCCATGGGAAAACAAATAGGGAGAAATTTCAAAGAGTGAAAAAAAGAAAGAAAGCTCGGAGCTTTAACTGTTCGGAATTTGCATACGTCTCATTAGCGATCGTTAATTGCGCGACGCGTTATGCTTTTCTCCCTAGTCTCCTACCATTGTTAAATTCGCTCCCCCCGTGCTTAAATATACAGGTAATGGAGATGCAAGAGTAATTAAGCTATCGTGTCTTTAACCAGTGTATCGGGAATCGAAATACTCAACCAGACAAGTATATATATGTATATCTAACAAAAGCCTTAATTGAATCCCAAAATTCATAGTTCAATACGAACAGACTTCTGAATAGAATTTTTTATTGGAAATCTAAGAAAAATGTATATACACTTTTCAATTACCAGTACCATCATAAATTTTGACCATAACCTCGATAGATACGAAAAAAAAAAATTGTAAGTAAAAAAAAATTTTATTTTTCGTAAATAATCAAGTACGAACCGTCTTTAAGGCGTTTCTCTAAACCGCCGACTAACGACAAGCTTACGCATCTGCTACTCTCGGCGTTATAGTGGAAAATGCGCCAGTTACTAATTTCCCGAAATTCATAACCAACCCCGTGACATTCTTTCATGAGATAATATTTCGTTAATGCCTACGAAATAATTAAAGCGTGATTTATCGAGGCATTACCAAAGACGAGGGACTCGGGCAAGTCTCCCTTCTTCAAACATAAAGGTCGTCGCACGTGCTGCTTATGGATCTCGTGTGGATTAAAGTCCATGTATAAATCTTTGAGTTATTTAAGCAGTTATTAGCCAGAAGATATGCATAATCCACAGCCTCGGATTCGTTTGGGAGAGACAAGGAGGGTATATAGATACATATTTTTTCTATATTGAGAATTAATGAATTATTTAAAAAAATTTTTTTGGCTTTACAATTTCGAAACGTGACCGGATAAAAAGGTTCCAGCTATTTTACGGTAACCAGTTGTGCAACGGTATGCAGGATCGACACGTAATCAGGATTGCATACCTATATACACACACGTGGTATTTCAAGGCGCTGGCGCCATTATACGTACAATGCTATTGCAGACCTCTGCATTTCGCAATTATCGTTACAAACAAACGGTTTGTTAACGTAAGTAAAGGCTCCGAAATTGTTTAACGAGCGACTCAAGAAAACTACCGTATGCTATTCTATTGGCTGTGTGCAAACCGGAGGCTGCGAAATTGTACCAAGGATCTGTCTGCGATGCACGTGTGGGTGTATTTATCTGATTCAATTCATGCACCCGGTATACCTACGACAGCATTATCATAGTTGGACACGCGTCCTGCGTACCGGTAATGTTCTACAGGTCGTTTCATACGAATACAAATTTTCAAAAATTATTCCCACGAAGAATATAAATCGCGTATAAAAATTATACAGAAGAAAATAATTTAAATTAACATTTCATCCCTTTCGAATGGATACGCCCAATAAATATATATTACAATGCATAAATATCTATTATATACTGATATACATATATGCATATAGATATCGAATAGAAACGAAACACAGATACAACCCTTTGATTAAGGATAGTTTTTTGATTTCTCTTTAAATGGTGATCCCACCCACTGGATATCATTGACAAAATTAAAGTATCCAATTATCCCATAATCGCCATACATTATCGGACGTTGATTAAAAAATTCGTAGAATCGTTTGTTAACGTCGATTCAGTGTTATTCGATATCCGATTATATTCCGCGAATCCGATAACGATACGAGAGAAATTGGATGCTGCGCATCTCTGTTATTTCATCTCAACTTTAATTCTCCTCATCCATCTTTAGATCTCGCGTAACCGTCCATCTAATGACTTTTCTAGTACGCTAATTACACGGTTACGATAAAATTTCTTTAACCTCCAATTAAGACTCAAATTCTGTCATCCTTTGCTATGCCACGTTCGCTCCACACTCGTCGCCCTTCTGTATGGACCAATCCACTGCCATTAATCACAGGGATAGTTAGCGTCACAGCTTAACGTTTAATCTCGAACGGTTCAAGAGCTTTCCGAGAATGTATCTACGAAAGCCGAACAAGCCCGACGAAATTACGATAGGAACCGACCCCTTTAATATCTCAACATATTGTGGAACAGGATACACGTAGTTGATATGGACGAATGCGATAGACCATATAAGCCTAACACCTCCCAGAATCCTAGATACAGATCTTATCTCCCCATTTGACTATCTAAAGAGCCCTGAGCATTGTACGGGGTGACGGAATATTTTTCACGTGTCTGAAGAATCAGGAAAGTGCATTTGCTTCTGGATACTCTCCTGCGTAACGCATAGAAGGTGTCTTCCCGAAGGATTATAAATATATGTAAATTCAATAGATTTTTGAGGAGAAAATAAAGTGACGTAGGAAAGTAATAAAGAATTTACAATTCCAGTATAAATCTCATTGAGTGAAAACACCCTTCGAGTCTCTTGGGACATTTTCTTCCTGGCCTTATAGATACAACGTGCTATATCTATTTCTACCTAATGCATCTGGTTAATAGATATGTATACATCAAGTTGGTACTACTGTTCAAGTAGAAGAAGCTGAATCCGTGTTACCGAGGGGGCGAATGACGTTGGCGTTTCCGTTCCTGCTTTCTTTATTTTTTTTCTCTACTTTCAATTCCACCTACAGTTGCCGCCGTCCATGCAATCGTTTACGATTGGGTAGGAAACCTCCAAACAAAAATTCGGGATTAACATTAAAATGCATCCGAATGCGCTGCATTAAAAAATAAAGTATAAAAAATTAATCAAACTATGCATGAATAATAAAAGGTACGATTGCTGAAGAAAAGGCAATATCGGAAGTAACTAGATTTTTCTCAAAAATCCCCTAGAATCTGTACATACTGTTTCTACTGTTGGGCTATTTCGTAAAGCACACAGTAGTCATGCAACGTCTGCGCTGCATATAGGACCCCGTATATAGATGCATTTACCTATATGCAGTTCGAAGCCGGTTATGTATCGATTCTGCATAGTATTTTTACAGACGGTAGTCGCGTTGCGAGACACAAGGTTTGAGAGTTGCTGGTGCGGAGGTGCATCTACGAAGTTTCCGCCATATTGACTTATGCTACAGGGCTTTTCAGTCGAAATCTATACCCCATTGACATTCGCTGCTAAACAAACTCTCGTCTACGAAAAAACTCCAAAATTTTCTTAACCACGTCAGTGCACCCAACATTTGATTACAGCAGCTTTGATTTTTTGTTTAAAAAAAAATCGCCCTGTTACACCATGGCGAAAATACCTGCAAACGAACAAATGTCAACGGGAGATAAACCAGAGGTCACAATGTCAACACTAAACAGTAATCATGATGGCTATCATCATTATCATCATCATCAACGGTGCATCGTGCGGATGCTCGCCATAAAGATATCACGATGGAACTTTAGCTGTTCTGCATTACTGAGGTTTGTTTAGCACTTGAGAGAGCGTGTAGAGTATAGATATGTATATACTCCCTCTCTCTCTCACTCTCCCTTGCTCTACGTATATGTATCTCTCTCTCTCGCACTCACTCTACTGCCTATACGTCTACCAGTCCATCGGCTTGCTTGTTTGTCGGTCCGTCTGCCTGTCTGCCAGCCGATCCGTCCCAGTACGTAAGTACACGTAGTAGCCTCTATACTATCGTACCTGTACATACAGAAAGCCAATGTCGGACCACGTGGCCAAAGTAGGTACCAACCGATACAGCAAACCGTTTTACCTACCGTCTAGGAGTTTTCTCTCGTTTCCCTCGATACCAGTCAGACTAAATGGGTTTTTAATGTTTCGTGCAAGCCAACCGGCGGTGCATGCCCTGGCCTCGTCTTCGTTTCGTGTTGCCGCTAATTATCGACTCGGTTTCAGCTTGACTCAATGGCCTAAGAAAATATCGCATAACCAGGGAGGTGAAATTGGATTTTGTACAACACGAACATTTTTGGGAACACTTCATCAAGCGATATCGTGCTCAACTATTTTCGCATACCCGAGTCAAGATCGAGAATGAGATGGATAAAATTCCTTATTTCACCATGGAATTTACTGTACGGTATTTATACGATGGCGTGTGTGGTACCTGTAAGGTATAACTTGTATACTGTATGACGAAAGTGACGCGGAGACGGAAAGTTTTCACTTTGAATTTCTTGGTGTCTTACAACTTCCCTTAGCGAATTTCGCATAGTTCTCGACGGTGCCAGGGTGGGTTGCCGATGGGGTTCTGAATATTAGGGGACGGTTAAGGATAAGAAAACTAATTGTCGTGACCTTTTGTGGGAGGGGGTGGAGGGAGAGGGGTCGGCGGACTGCTCTTTGACAGGGTAAACCAAGTTCACCCTTCTTGGATTTTAATGAGACTTACGCTTGTTGAAAGGAACCCTAACTTGGGAAGGAGAAGTTTATTCGGTTGGGTTGGTACTTCTGTGCGTTTGCACTTGTAGTTTTGCATACGCTGAGTGCGTACTGAAATCTGTGCTTCGAGTTGAATTAACATTGGGTATATATGTATGGGGTTTTACTGGAGATGATAATTATTATTATTATTATAAATCGTGTAACTCGAAAAGGTTCTCAATTTGATTACTTAAGACTGATTAGTCTCTGATACGAAAAAAAAAAAATTATTTTCAGATCCTCTTCTTGCAGTATCTTCCTCCCGGATGATACGTGCACTGCTTTTGGTAGTTGGTACCAGGAGGGAACGGTAAAATCTAATTTTGGATCGTAAACCAGCATTCGTATCCAACTAAACGTGTGATCGTCCGCTGTCGAGCTTTGTCACGTTTTCATTGGAAATCTTGATGGAGCAATGGTATAGAGATACGAAATTTCTTTGAAAGACGTCATTAATTTTGAAACACCCACTATTTCGTGATTTGAAAAAATTTGTTTAATTGTATTTTTATACACATATACAAGGTAAATGAAGCTTATAACATAATCCGAGAAATTATACTTAAATTTTCTTTGTATTTTATGAATATTAAAATTTGAATATACACATATACAGTTATATTGGTTTATGCACTATGCGATGATCTTCTTAACAGCTGGTACAGAAGATGCTGTATTCTTTATATGCAGTTTACACTGATGTGGAATAATTGGTCAATACATAATCACTGTTGTATCTTATTGTGACTTGGAACCAATTTGAAAACAGCTGGTACAGAAGATGCTGTATTCTTTATATG